>VZTM01036502.1:0-18558 GCA_013400555.1 Jacana jacana
GGTCAGGCAGGACTTTCCCTTGGTGTAGCCATGTTTGTTGTCTCAAATCACCTCCCTGTCTTTCATATACCTTAGTGTAACTTCTAGGATTGATCTGTTCCATGATCTTCCTAGGCACAGAGGTGAGCCTGACATATTGGTAGTTCCTAGAGTCCTCATTTCTTCCCTTTTTTAAAATAGGTGTAATGTTTCCTTTTTTTCAGCCACCAGGGACTTCAGCTGACTGTCATCTNNNAGGGGCTTCAGCTGACTGTCATCTATTTTCAAATATCATTGAGAGTGGCTTGGAAACTACATCAGCCAGAAGGTTGTCAGTTAAGAAAAGGAAGGGAATCTTTTGAGTGACACACCACCTATTATCTCAGAAGATAAAGGAGAAAATAATGAGAAGAAATGGAAATTAATATATATATATATATGTATACAAGCGGCAGTCCTTAAAGTCTTGGCACTATTCTGATTGAAGCGAAATCCAACACTGGTGAGTACAGTGAGTACAGTGAAAATTGAAGTTGTATAGGCTTTTCTCCCTTAGAGCCTGAAATATCAGGGATATTGACTGAAATTGCATAATCAGGTTAAGAAACCCTTTTTTAATGTTTACAAATAGTTGTCACCTTTNAGTTGTCACCTTTATGTGGTTCAGCTCTGTTTTTTTATTTTTGTTTTTGCTGTTGTTGTTTGTTTAGGGTTTCGATTTTTTTCAAATAACTTTCTGAGAATTGACCACTGCAGTAACTGGACTTTCCAAAGCTCTACAGGGGTCATAGTATTGTCATAACATATCGTGTTATAAAAATGCATCATCCCACCAAATTTCTATCAATATTGTTGATATAATAATAATTTAATCTCACTGATATGTCAAGTTTATAGCAGTCATAGTGTAGGCAATTTTGATGACAGCAGATATGGTATTAACAATAGCAATGTATCAGTTCTGCTTTGGCCATAAAATTGCACACAGACAGCTTATGGAAACTATGTGGGCTATCCACCTAGCTATCTATTAAAAGTTTGCATAATTGTAATGGTTTATTCTAGGAAATATTGCATAAAATGTTCCTGACTATACCAAGAATACTACTCCTGACATGAATAGATAAGGTGACAAAATGAAAGAACATGGACTTTCTTTGTATGCCCTATTCCTACATGGTTCCTACTTTATTGGGCGTTTTCAAAAAGCAGCTGAGAAATGGAAAAAAACTGGAAATCAAAAAATGCCAAGACAAATTTTCTGTTTTCTGCTGCACAGTAGTTTTGCTGAAAAGTTATGTCGTCTTACTGCTCTACAATATATTTTCTTTATATTACCTTGTACTGCTGAAAAGAAATTCAGAATAACTCATGCCTGATGAAGCATTTCTCAACTCAAATTTGATTTCTTACTTTATAAAAAAGTAGAATAAAATAGAATAAAAAGTAGAGAGAAGCATTGTTAGGCAAAAGCAGAAAGACTTACATTTGCATCACTTTTTATAGTGTTAGATCAGAACAGCTTGCTCGTGTAGAACATTTTGTTTTCAAGCTTATATATGTAATAAAACACTCACCAAGTAATTGATTAAAAATATCTATTAACATGTACACATTAACATCATATTTACCTAACATTTTTGTTCTGGAATTAGCTTGCACGCAATGTTGAAAATAATTTATTCATATGAATATAAAACATGCAAAAATTTAGAAGATAGTTTGCAATTCAGTCACATAGATGGCTTTTTATTTAAATTTCTTTAACTGAACAGTAATATGCTTAGATCATATTAACATCTCAAATTAACGTACAACTTTCCCTCACCACAACCACCAACTTTGCATTTTGTCTCAAATTTTCACTCAGAGGAACTATCCTTGATACAACAGGAACAGTTTACTTTTTTAGACAAATTCTAGTAGTTGTTGCTTGTTTCTTTTTGTTGTACTTGGAACATTTGCTCTTGTCTCCTAGTATTCAAAGGGAAACAACCATTGGATGCAAAAGCCCTGAAAAATCTGAACAGGGAAGTGTTGACATTTGAGAAAGACTTTCCATTTGCTGGAAGGTCCATTCCCTTTTCTTTTTTCTCAGAGCAAAGGGAATGGACATGGCTGAGCGAAATGTGTGTGTGATTTGCAGCATAAGCCTGGCCCTAACATCTGGAAAGTGGAATCAGAAAAATAAGTGGAAATCTCCATTTCAATGTCATACCTGGAATGCTGTGTGTCTTCTGTTTTGATACAAAGGCAGTAGCAAAAGTGAAGGTTTTGTAGTCAAAGGAGATCAGATATGGAGAACAGATTTTCAGAGAAAAAAAAAATATTTTCCAATTAACCTCTTAGATGCTGCATCTTTCTCTGTTTCTGCATGTCTACCCCAGCTCATTTCCTCAAAAAGCTCAATGATTGCAGAACGTGACATTTGTCATTCTGCCTTCTTCCTCCTGTGAATGTTAACACACAAGAGAAGGTGGCCCTGAATTGATTTTATTTTGGGTATTCAAAACACAACTGCTGCTCAAGGATTTCAGTTTTCATGACACAGTTTAAGTCAAATTGTCAACACATGCCTTAGACTGTCAGCTCCAGTAAATATTGATTCAACAATTGCACTGCACAGGCATATTAAAAACAAATGCACGTGCTCATGCAATATCCCACTTCATCTTTAATCCACTAAAATTAATCTTAATCCCACTATGAGTTTATTATGGTGAGACTTGATCACACATGATCTGGCTTCCCATGAATTAGAGTACTTATTAACTGCTATGAAAATCCTCTTCTGCTACTTCTTGTACAAAATATGTTGTGGCTCATGGTTCCTTCCTATCTGTATTTTGTTTTTAACTTAGACTTGATGGATTCACACCAGAAGGCTATGCTGCCACACCAGAAGACTGTAATGCCATACAGTGAGATCCAGACAGGCTGGAGAATTGGGCAGAGAGGAACCTGATGAAATCCAACAAGGGCAATTGGAGGGTGTCACACCTGGGGAGGAATGCATCAGTGCCCCAGCCGTGCATTGCTACAGGCTGGGAGCTGACCTGCTGGAGAAAGCTCTGTGAAAAAAGACCTGTGAGTCCTGGTAGACAACAGGATTACCATGAGCCAGAAATGTGCCTTGGCGACCAAGAAGGTCAATGGCATCCTGGGGCACATGAAGAAGAGTGTGGCAAGCAGGTCAAGGGAGGTTATCCTGGTGCCTGGTGTGGCACTGGTGAGGCCGCATCTGGAGTACTGTGTGTGGCACTGGTGAGGCCGCATCTGGAGTACTGTGTCCAGCTCTGGGCTCCTCAGTTCAAGAAGGAGAGGGAAGTGCTGGAGAAGGTTCAGCAAAGGGCTACAAAGATGATCAGGGGACTAGAACAATTCTCTTATGAAGAAAGGCTGAGGAGCTTAGGTCTTTTTAGTTTGGAGAAGACTGAGAGGAGATTTTATCATTGCTCATAAATACTGGGTGGGTGGCAAGAGGATGGGGGCAGTCTTTTTCACTGGTGTGCAGTGAGAGGACAAGAGGAAATGGCCACAAACTTCAACACAGAAAGTTCCATTTAAACATGAGGAGAAACTTCTTTCCTGTGAGGGTGGCAGAGCACTGGAACAGGCTGTCCAGGGAGGTGGTATAGTTTCAGACTCTGGAAACATTCAAAACCGACCTGGACATGTTCCTGTGCAACCTGCCCTAGCTTGTCCTGCTCTGGCAGGAGATGGTCTAGATCTAGATCATCTGGACCTCTGGAGGTCATCTAGATGATCTCCAGAGGTCCCTTCCAAACCCATATCATTCTGTGATTCTGTGAATGGCATCAGCTTAACAATTTTCAGTTCACTAATACCATTTTGTTGATACATTATTAGTTCTAAAGGTTCCTATAGATATACATATTTTATTTTTTTTAAACTCTACCTAATGATAGTTACATATAGATAGTACAACAAAGTTATCAAAGCTATGTCCATTATTATAATGTAAACTTCTCACATACTCAGTGAAGAGTTTTAAATGCTGAACAGCTAAGGGTTGTTTTGCATGAGAGTGCTTTGGACACAGGTGATATTACCAAAGACTAGAATAAAGGAGATGGGGAAAATTTTTGCCATAGTAACATTAAAAATAATATAGATAATGCTGCCATCATCTATTTATATTTACCTCATAATTATTGTGAAATAAAAAATAACAACTCAAGNCTTCCAAACCCATATCATTCTGTGATTCTGTGAATGGCATCAGCTTAACAATTTTCAGTTCACTAATACCATTTTGTTGATACATTATTAGTTCTAAAGGTTCCTATAGATATACCTATTTTATTTTTTTAAACTCTACATAATGATAGTTACATATAGATAGTACAACAAAGTTATCAAAGCTATGTCCATTATTATAATGTAAACTTCTCACATACTCAGTGAAGAGTTTTAAATGCTGAACAGCTAAGGGTTGTTTTGCATGAGAGTGCTTTGGACACAGGTGATATTACCAAAGACTAGAATAAAGGAGATGGGGAAAATTTTTGCCATAGTAACATTAAAAATAATATAGATAATGCTGCCATCATCTATTTATATTTACCTCATAATTATTGTGAAATAAAAAATAACAACTCAAGTAAGGTTGTTTCTAAAACTCCATTGCAGTCATTGAATTTCATTTCAGTCAGATAGAAGGAAATACAAAATTGAAATAGCAATAAATAAAATAGAGAATATGAACTTTGAAAACCAAGTGTATTTTCCTGAAAGACAAAGAGAAAGCTTAGAGAATATTCTTTGGCTATGTTGGGGTATTTTATTTGGTTTGGGGATTTGTTGTTGATTCTTTTGTACCATTTAATCAATTATCTTAATATTCTCTGATTTAATTTAAAAGCATTTTATACTGATATGTCTGGATAGACCAACAGGTCTCATATCCTGCTATACTCTAGTATTGTCCTCTGCTGTTTTTTTTAGATCATAATGAAACTTAGGCTTACCAAGCTGAAATCAATCAACTTAAAATGGACAAATCTTCATTTAAGAAACGCCAATATCCTTTTCTAGTTAAAACTAAAATACACTCAAATATGTTCTTCCAGCTAGGAACTCAAATTTCATCTTTTAAAACCCCATTTGATTTCTGATATAAATCAGTATAAACATTAAAAACACTAGAAACACAAATTTACATTATAATTATAGCAATATCAAAGCAAAACTGCTTCTCAGGCAAATTGAAAATATGGTGAATTTAAAATATTTAAAATGTTTTTCACTTTTTACCCTGAAATTTTAAAGTTTGACAGTTTTCCATTCTGTGCTGTGTTTTGGTTTTGAAGTTGTTATTCTGTCTGTCTGCTTCCATTAAGAGGAGAAGGGAGGAGTCAGAGGCTGATTTAACTAATGACTTCTTTGTCTTCTTTTGACTGGGATGACAAGCATTGCCTTGAGACAGCCTGGCTCAGCAACATTCACAAGACTCTGGTGGGACATATTATCTTTAAATGGCTATATACTTACAGAAATTAGAGCACACTGGCATTTTTTTGTTATTCTTTCCAACTGTTTCTTAAATACACAAATAATTTCTCAAATCTTTGCTGCTGCCTTCTATTTAAAACCCATTTGTGTTCCATTTTGAATTTTTTGTAGAATGTTTTCCAAATAATTTTCTTACAGTAAACCACATACATTGTTGACAAGCCATGCGTGACTATTTTGGATTTAACCGAGATTTGTAAATAATTTATGTCAAAAGAACTATTTCACTTTGTTGACAACAGAGTTAATTGTCAACAAAGTGGGAAATGTGCAAACAGGCACAGCATATTGAAGAACAGACTGCAAACACACAACGAAAGATAGACTTAGATCACAGGAAATAAAATGTGTTTGCAGAATAAATAGCTTGTAAACAAACACACTTTTAAAGAAAAAAAAAAAATACCAGAATACTACCAACAAAAACAAACCAATCAAGCTTATTTGAGACAGATAATATGACAAAATAAACTTCGGTATTAAAAGGGCATTAAGGTGACAAGAAAATCTTGGAGAGAATAACAATGAGTCCGATTAGATTATCTGACTAAATCTAATAGGTTGTGATTATTAATAAGATGCTGGAGTGAACTGATTTGACCTAGGGAAAGATAAAGGAGAAAAAAAAAGATTGAATGTAAGAAAAAAGTTGAAATCTTAAGATGATCCCAGGGCTGTATTTTATGGATATGCACATTCTTATGGCTCTGCTTTGTTGCCATTAAATTTCATACCTCCAACACAGTTTATCAGATAAATACTCTTCCTGTCAGAGATGTAAATACCAGCTTTTCTGAGTGATGGCAACTATGAAAAGGGGTTGAAATGAAGTGGTCACATCAGTTAATACAGAATGGGTAAGTCATTTCATCTGTGGCATACTGCAGTGCAGAAGATAATTCATTAGGGTGATTCCCTTGCTTATTCACACATGCACTGTTCTCATCCATCACTCGTATAGGATTCAATAACAGCATAATAGAAACAAAAGCCCTTGTCAAGGTGGCATGGGAGTCTTGTCTAATACCCAGCTAATAGGAATGAACAAGGTCACAACAGCAGCTAATTTGGCATGTCAATTTGACAAGTGCCAGCATCCTACCGGGTTTTAAAGACAGACATATTCTTTTTGCCTGTATTCAGATGTACATACCCACGTGAAACCTCTTAAATAATGTGTGTTCTTTAATGCTATTATTAAAAAGGCACACTGTCATTTCAGCTCTAAGGTTGAGAAGCAGCACCTTGTTCTGGTTTGTCAGTCAAAGATGGTTGCTCCTGTCAGCAGTTCTTGTGAGGAGAAATGAGGTATGTATTTGCACTACATACAGTGACTGTTTCCAAATGAGACACCGTCACCCGAATACCTGACAATTGCTTTGGCTGTTGTCATCTACTTTCTGCTATATTCAAATCTATCACACCTTATGCAAAAGTGAAGAGGTTGCCATGGCAACTTAATAAGAGGGAGCAAAACATACATTGTTTTGCCTTTATAGTCTTTTTTTTTTTCCCCCCTTGACTTGACAAGGGAAACACTGTCCATTAGACAAAGATATAAATAGAAAATACTTGGTACCAAACTTTTTTTTCTCCTTTGATTGCAATGAAAATCTTTAGTTTTGCATCTTTTTCTTCTACTACAGTTTAAAATATGTGTATATTATATATCATATATAATGATACACCATTTTGAGAAAGATAATGAAGAAACCTATGAAAAATTCTTGCCACAGGGTACCAATAGGTCAAGAATTCTATTAGGCAAAAGGATCAGACATTTAAAAATAGGATTTCCAAAAGGATTTAAAGGCATTGAATTGGTTGAATTAAACTCCCTTAGGCTTTTTGGAAAATTTCTGCTGAAATGGTTAACATAAATATACACAGATGGGCTTTTTTTTTTTCCTGCAGAAACATTAATATGAGAGGAATAAAGCATCAAGCTTCAGGGCACAAAGCAGCTGATAGCTGATTGGAATAGAACAAGATTTTCCTTTACTGAACATCTCTTAGATACTCTGCTGGCCCCCGTTACCTATGACACATACATAAAAGGGATTTCTTTTATTAAGAAGCATGCTAATTTCAAGTACATCTAAGTAGCTTAGTTCTTAGGCACATTGTACTGATTTTCAGTTAGAATAGGGTAAAATTTTCAAAAGTACTTTTGGAAATTATATTTCTCTCTCCTTTTGACTGCATCTCTATGTCAGTAGGTGAAATTTCAGAAAATAAAGAAAAAGCTTTCAACTAAGATCAAAATGAATGTTAGTGGTCATACACTTCCAAGTTATCCCCACTCATACTAATAATGACTTGTGTTTTCTTTCTTTTTGTGAGTGAGCCTTTGCAGTGGTTTTGGCAAAAGTATTTTATCAAGAAAGTAAATTTCTTTCAACTGTTGTTTAACATACTATTTTAATAAACAGTATCAACTCATTTGAATTTTCACAACGTTTAAACTGTGGAGTTTTAGTTCATGACATATACCACTTCCAGAAATAAATTAGCACTGTGTGCTCTATGCTTTGTGCTTCTATACGTGTGCCATTGCATAATTGCATAATGTACACTCATGCTTGGACTGTGATATTTCTTAGCTCTTTTATATTTTCTATATATTCCTGCTTAAATGAGTTCAGTGGATCCTCCTGTGCGTATTTTTACTTTATTAAAAACATTTTGACTTCCTACTAATAGAACAATAAATATCCCATAGTAATTCAAGTGATAAATGTCTTGTTTATACATCTGAAAGCTATGAAATTTAAGAAGGCTTTAAGAAGATGTTTATAGTCACCTGCGCAGGCCAATAATATAGCACAGACACTTGTGCCTCTAGTTATATATATTACATTTGATGTCAGTAAGTGTGTTAAGGTGTTTAATTATCAGTGGTTAATTTCCCTGCTGCATCACAAATACCACTGATTTTTTTGAAAATTTTCAAAGACACAGGAATTAAGTTACTATATCTGCACAGATATCCATCCTTTTTATTTTCACAATATGATTTTTGGGAGGGAAGAAAAAAAAAGAATTTAAGAAACAAACAAACAAACAAAACCCCAAAAAATAAAAGAGAAGGATCATAGTCTCTATATCTATTGCTTTAAGAAAAGCAAGAATATAAAATACATAGCAGGAAGGTATAAGCCATAGAATTCATTTAACCTATCGTTCTCTTTCAGACTCAATTTTAGCTACAACTGTACTCAAAATATAGAAAAAATAGGGTTAGCCTCAAATGCTGTCAATTTCAGTTAGACTGGCAGAAGCTCAACTAAATTAAAGAGGAGTTGCATGAAATATTGAATAGATTTTGATCATGGCATGAAAGAGACACTATTTTATTTATGATATGTATTAATTAATTCATTAAGAACTCACTTATGAGTCTGGCTACAAGGCTAGATGAAGCTGCAAGGCTAGATAAAAAGTCTTTGCTTGGTTATCTGCATCACTAGGCTACTCAAGGGTAAAAATTATATAGACAGGTAGAGAGACAGACAAATAGAGGTGCTGACTGTAATTTTTCTTTCTATCTTAGTGAGAAGTTTAGAGATAGACAAAGACAGGGTCTCTGCCTTGTTCCAGCAACCAGCATGTAATTTTCAGTTGGTCTTGCCCAACTTCAGCACTGTAGAATGCCAGAAATGCCCTCTTCTATCTCGCCCCCACCCGCACCGCCACCCCCCTTTTCTGCAGGCCCTTTGACGCAGATCATTTCATACTCACAGGTGGGGATACTGTAAGTGGTTTCTGGAGGATCAAGAGTTCCTTGCCCAGAGAACTCTTTGTTTGCTCTGTGTTGGAGTCTATGGGTGAACCATTGTTGGAACTAGGAGTGACACAAACTGAATGTATAGATATTTTCATTTACAGACAATTTTTTCTTGACAGTAATGGCTAGTCAGCAGTGCAGGGGTGGAATAGGAGCAAGAGATGGACCAAGGGAAATCAATAACATTTTATTTCCTTTATGAAGCTGCAACTAAACTTTTGGAACTGTAACAGCTGGTATTTTGTGTCTGGAGTGGCACAGATTATATGATATCAGGCATGATGATTAGACTTGGTGCAATACAGATAGGAGTACCAAAGGTTACGATAGATACATCTAAGAAGTTATCCAACTCAGAGCACTCAGGGACAGTAAATGCAGTTACTGTTTAAAAGATGCTGCTGTAAAATTCAAGTCCTGAAATTTTCAGTCTTTGCAGTAAATAGAGTATATTTTTGGTATGTCTTCTCAGACAGTTTGCATGATTTAGATTTAATGTATATGTGGAGATTTGTAAGGAATTTCTTTTTCACCTGAAATGTCTATTTGCTTCTTGGATCAAATTTATAGTAATTACACAAATTTGAGCTTATCATAATCAGCTATATGAAATAACATTCAAATTTAGGAGTACTAAATTTATGAAAGAGAGAAGTTATTCCTAAGTACGTTATACAACTTATATAAATAGCTATAAATTCTACGTAGTGTTGCAAATTAGGATTTCTTAACAGAAGCAGTTGAGTAACAGTGGCTTTATGACAGTTTTTTTGAAGATTAGAAGAAAATAGCAATGATTGCAAACATTCTTTCATTCATTCTAATTTTTATGGAAACATTGGTGGGATGTTCCTGTGAAAAATTTAAGACTTGTCTTTTTAATGCTGTAAATGAAATCTCCATAACTGCTGTCTTATTTAGCAAATACTAGCTTACTTAGAAGTAACTTTCCAGTGGATCCTTTTTACAACTCATTTTCTTATAATCAAAGCGTTATTTACCTTCTCCTTAGGCAGGTATTTTTAAGGTATTTATTTTCTTGGTAGTGTTAATATCTGCCCACAATCCTCCTGTATGCATCTAGTATGGATTCTTGCCCAGAGACTTAAAAAAATTTCTTCTATCTTCTGTAAGAATTTAGAAGAAAATCAATTGGAAACCTTACTCTGAAAACCCGCATCACGTGTAAATCTGAATGCAGCTTCATAAATGTTAAGCTAAGTTTCAGGTTAGAGTGGGCTCACTTCCAGAAAAGCATAAAAATATAGACAGAAGGTCGTAGGTCAGCCTCTAAAGTCAGCATTCTGACTGGGAATAGTATGAAGATACATTGTACTGTGAAGAACATTTAAGTGAAGGGGAAGTTGTTTCTACCTAAAATTGTCACTTATGTATTTTTAAGAAGGAGCAGAGAGGTCAGGAAAGTAAAAACCACGGTTCTTTATCTTTTCTGTCTCTACGTACAGCATATTAAAACAGCTGCAAAGTTTCTTTTCATCTCTGCAGCCTGGCTCCATCCGCTGCAACAGAATAAAAGTTTCTATATCTCATACACTGGAAAGGAGGGACAACATTAGTCTAGTTTATAGTCCTAGTTTTCTGTTAGATACATGTAATTCTGGAAAAAACCACAGAAATATAAGGATGCTATTGATGCTATTTTTTTAGAGGAATAAGATTGGAAAGGTTTGCTGGACAAAAACATTTGGGAAAATTTATTTACTATCCCAGCCATTAATTTACACTATATCATTCAAACTCCTAGGTATATATGAAGGTAAAGAACAAGTAGACTCATAGTAATGTCAGGGCAGTGGACAGGATTCTGAATCAGTACTGGGTCACAGGCAGTGAACTGATATAGCTGTAAAACAAAAACCATTGATTCATATGTAAGGCATACAGTGATTTTTGTCATATATTTGTTTCAATTTAAAATGGTCATATATTTGTTTCCTAATTTGGATAGCGACTAAAATGTCAGGGTTTCAAAGTTGTCCCCTGAAATTGATAATTTCTCCAACAAATTCTTAGTTGAAGCAGGAGGAAGAGAGAGAGAGAATGAAATCTCATTGCTTTCACAGTGTGGCTCCAAATTAAAAGTGTGAAAGCCTTTAAGAATATAAATGCAAATGACCAAAAATATAGTAGCTGTCTCCTGCCATTGTCCAAAACTTTGTAGTAAAACAATTCTTATGCAGTGGTATTTACATACTTTTTGCTACTGATCTGGCAGACTATGGAAAATATCCTGTATCAGTTGTTTAAGCATTGAGGGTGTTTAATTTAAAATATCTAGTCTCCTTTTTTGTCCCACCAAGCTGTAATCTAACATACAGTCTTTGATGGTGAGTTTTATTGCTCATTTATACAGAGTTTACAGGAGTATTTTCAGTTTGACATTTGTTGCCTTTACATGTTCTAATTAGGTTAATCTCCAGTTATCCCACTGTGTCTCTTCCCTCATTTACCATCTAATGGATCACTAAGATTTTACCCTTTTACATACTGGCTATTATGTTTTTCGTCCAAAAGTTCTGAAGTTTCCACAGTTTAATCAGTGCTAGATCAAATAGAGACTTTTCTGAGCTTCCTTTATAAGGAGGAAGGAGAGTTAGGGTATTTTAACTTAAGCTGGAGACTGATGGGACCATTCCAGTTTTAAGGATGATGGTCTGCAGTAAAAAGGCACAGAGTTAACAACTTGGAAATTGGGCAAGGAGAGCAAGGAGAGCAAGAGACCATCATGGTGGAGCCATGATTTGCTGGTCAAACTAAAGGGCAAGATGAGGCTACATAGGAAATGGAAGAAGGGACAGGCATCCTGGGAAGAGTATATGGATGTTTCCCAGCTGTACAGCGGTGATGTCAGGAAGGCCAAGGCACAGCTAGAACTGAACTTGGCAAGGGATGTAAAGGGGATGTAAAACATTTCTACAGATACGTTAACCAGAAAAGGAAGGTTAAAGAAAACATATCCCCACGATGAGCAACAGTGGGGAGCTTGTATCAACAGATGAGGAGAAGGTGAAATCTCTCAACAACTTTTTTGCCTCAGTCTTCACTGGCAACCCCTTTCCTCCTAGCTCTCATGTTGATGGCCCACAAGTTGGAGACCAAGGCGGCAAAGTCCCTCCCACTGTAAGTGAAGACAAAGTACGTGATCACCCGAGCAATCTGAAGAGGTCATCTACTACCTGATTTTCATTTCAGCACTAATATCAATGCAAGCACCTACATGCAACTGAAGATTTATAAAAGATAAGTAAAATTGCTACCATGTAGCGAGGAGATATCGTATATGATTAATCATACTTTTATACTTCTGTAAGACATACATGTCTCAAAGTTCAGTGAATTTGTTAGATAAAGTAGGATTGAGTTCAAGCCATTGCTCCAAATTAATTTTAATATTCAAAATTTCATGTAGGTTTTTTTTCCTCGTTTGTGATTCTCCCAACTTCAGATCATGGGTGCTATTTTAACTGAAGGCTATAGTAAGACACAATTCTTTCCTTGCTGTTCTCTAAGTGTCTGGTTCTATGAAAGAAAACAGGAAAACTTGTTAGAAAGCACTAATCTCAATAGAAAACTCATTTATACTCATGAGAAAAACTAAGCATTTTTACTTTTAGACAGTTCAGAACAAAAAAACGTCAGTATTATTACATACAAAGAGATTAAGAACTTAATTCTGTAAAGGGACTGCAAAAGTTTATCTTTCTGTCAGTGTGGTCTCATCTCAAAATCAATCTGACATTGTGAGCACAAGAGAGATATCGAGGTGCTGGAGCGAGTACAGAGGAGGGCAACAAAGCTGGTGAGAGGCCTGGAGAATAAGGCTTATGAGGATCGATTGAGGGAGTTGGGGTTGTTTAGTCTGAGGAAGAGGAGGCTGAGGGGAGACCTCATCACTCTCTACAACTGCTTGAAAGGGCACTGTAGAGATATTGGTGCTGGTCTCTTCTCACGGGCAATGAGCGACAGGACAAGAGGGAATGGCTGCAAGCTGCAGCAGGGTAGGGTTAGGCTAGACATTAGGAAAAAATTTTTCACGGAGAGAGTGGTCAGCCAGTGGAATCAGCTGCCCAGGGAGGTGGTGGAGTCACCCTCCCTGACTGTGTTTAAGAGCAGATTAGATGTGGTGTTGAGAGATCTAGTGTAGGGGGGAACTTGTAGAGTAGGGCTGATGGTTGGACTTGATGATCCCAGGGGTCTCTTCCAACCTAAATGATTCTATGATTCTATGATTCTATGAGTATAGTCATAAGGGGAAAAAAGTCAAGGTGTATAGATTCTGAAGCCTAGAAAAATGGATAACAGTGCTACTCAAAAGACAAGAAATCTCAAACCCAGTTAAATTTGTGTTTCACACTGGTGGACAATGAGTGAATGAGCATGTAAAATAACCAAGTTGCATCAAAACTCTGATCTTGTTAGTTCTCAAATAAACCTTAGTATCCAGGTCTCCTATGGGTTGCCTTTTGTTCTTATTTGCCCATGAAATTTGCCTGGTGTAGAAACCATTCAAATTTCAAAGGTTTGTATTCCCTAAACCCCATTGTTCCTTTCATGTTGTCCCATTTTCTGTTTTTGTTTGTTACTTTGTTTGGTTTGATGCAATTGTAGCAATTGTGTAGTGGAAAGTAACAACTGAAAATGTCCTTTAAATCTGTATTGGTCAATGTAGTCCAATGGCAAGATGTACATCATGCAATGTTCTTAGATCACAGCAGTATCTTAGAATATCGGTTATTGATCATACATCTCATTAAGTGACATAATCAGTATCTTAAATAATAACACAAAAAAATACTCCTTAAATGGTTTTGCAAACAATTAATAATTTGAAATCTGAAAAATTTGCAATGGCTTCAAAGGCAAGACATATGCAAGGATGATAACACCATCCACCATAGAATTTTTAAGGACTTGCTTAGCTGCAGCTAGTCATGCCAAAATCAACAGATTTATGATTATGACTATGAGCTCATTTTACTTTTTTTTTTATTTTAAAAAAAACTAGACAAATCTTCCCCTCATTGACTTTTTTGCCCAGAACAAATTTTAAATTGTTACTATGAATCATTTGTTCTCAAATAAAGCTGCTTTTGTTCATAGCATTCATTTCCATACAAATAAAATAAATCCACTTAATGGTCTTCAATTTGACTAAGAATTAAAGGAGGTAAAAAATAAGAATATATTACCCTATCAGAAAACATGTCTAGATAGTTCTACTAAAACTAAGCAATTTATTATTATTATTATAAACTACATTTCTATTCTTATATAGTAGCTAACTGAAAATAGAAAGAAGGAAGAGCTGAAAATAAAATTTTGTACTTCAGTAGTCAGAAAGCATTCCTAGAATTTAAGGGTTCATGGGCAGTAATTTCACATCCCTACACATTTTAGATATTTTGTGGTTCTCCACTCCTAGCAGACAGCCCACAGTGAATTGTAATTTTCATTATGTTGACTGTCTGTTGGCTTTTGTGGTGTTTTTTAATCTGTCCATGTGTGTGTAAGTAATTTATATATTTTTTCTTTTTTCTGACAGTAAGATATATTTTGCATGGGATTCATTTGTAAGGTGACAGGAATAGTACTTTCAAGAATGTAATAATGTAGTTTAATACACACCCTTTCTGAATTTGATGCATTAAATAAAAATTGGAGTCTTCCTTGGGAATGTTTCTGAAATCTATGAGTTGGGGTGTTTCTGGTTTTGTTTATCACAATTTTTGTCTATATCATAACTTTGCTTTCAAAAGTTCTCGACAAAACTCTTGACAAATATGCTCTTTTTCCTTCTCTATTATTTCTCTGGCCATTCTTTATTCTACATTTTAGCTATTCTCCTTAACATTAAAACTTCTGAAGACAGATAAATATACACATATGCAGTATAGTATATAATGTGTTNATTGTTAATCCTCTTCCTCTCTGCTGAAGAGGGAATAATGCATGTATATTTGGCTAATTTCGATCCTTATCTTTGAGGAGTGACAGAATACACACCTGAGAAATGTTCCTTACATGTACTTTACAGACTGAAGTTAATTAACTCTACATATTTCTGGAGAGACAATGGGGATTGCAGGAAAAGATGACAAAGTTTCCCTATGTGAACTTTTATTTGAAAAATATGAAAAAAATTGGAAAAACTGTCTAGGAAGAGACAGTCAAGGGCTGCACAACTAACTTCTGTAGGAAATGCAAGCCATTTAAAAACACAGCATCTTTTGCATCGTTGCAAAAATTCCATCTTTATCTTCTTTTTCATAAACAGTAATTCATCTCCGATACAAATGTTGTAAATAAAGATAAAGATCCCTCATGACTCTTACTCAAGTGTACAGTTTTATCCTGATGAGAATATAAGAGAGAAATAACACATGACATATACACACTTCAGGTGTATTTTTTATTGCCTCATTTATCACTTCCTTTCTCCATTGAAGCTGGCAGAGGAAGTAGCGTACATTCGAACCAGTACAGGCTTGGGAACTAAGCCATCCATCAAGATCACTATCTTAGTTAATCAGTAGAATATCTCATAAAATCACTGGATATTCTCACCTTGTGTTGCAAAAAGAGCATACTATTAATTAAAGGCTGGATTCCTAAAGGAATGGATGTAATTCCCAGGTAATTAATGGATCTGAAAGATAATGTTGTAGTTACACTGTTGACCCAGAAGAGAATTTGGAATACTGGATGATACAGATTCCTTTCTACCATGGAAACAGGAGCAGAAGCTTGGCATTTCACATGGCTTAAATTACATAGCACTATTGGGGATCACTGCCAAAAGACAGGGTACCATCTAATTCAGTGATTAAAGCAGTTTTCTAGGGTGAAAATGAACCCTGTAATTTCTTACCCAAGTTATCTCATCCTAATATAATGAATAGGATATGGTTAGGAAATCTGTGACCTGCAAAATACAGGTTAAAGTTCCTGTTCTCAAGTTGAACAACATGAAGAGTGCTTTAAAACAGGGTATATTTGAATCATAATCAGACTGCTCCTAAAGAGATTTTTCATTTTACAAACAAATCCCTCCGTGTCCTGGTGGAAGAAAAACTGACGACGAGCCAGCAATGTCTTTTCTGGCAAAGGTGGCCATCAATACCCTGGGCTGCATTAGGGCAAGTGTTACCAGGAGGCTGAGGGAGGTGATCTTTCCTCCTGAAGCAAATCAAGCAAAGGGCCACAAGGACAACTGAGTGCTTGAAGTATTTGTCATATGAGAGGGAGCTGAGAGAGTTATGAGTTTTTTTAAACTGGAAAAGTAAAGATGGATCTTATCAATGTGAATAAATACCTGACTGGAGGGAATAAATGACAGAGCGGGACTCTTCCATGTAATGGCCAGTGACAAATGAAGCAAGGGGCATAAAAGCTTTCCCTGTAAAGGAGACATAGACAGCTGTTATCACAAAGTGGAATTGCTGAGAGTGCTAAGATGGGGTTATCTCTGCTCCTTCATTTTCATGAATGTATTTTACCCATAATGTTAACTGTCAGAACACATTTGAAGTGCTGAAGCTCCTCTCACTCCAGAAAAATCAAGCAACAATTTTCATTGTTAAAATATTTTACAAACTTTACTACAAAATATGAGTCTCATTTTTCCCTTCACTCAATATCCAGGTTCACTGTTGACAAGAAGCAAAAGGTACCATACAGTTTCTGCTCAAAGGCATCAAGTTTTTGCCACTAGCCACAGGATACTACGACAGTGTTGGTAGTTTTGTACACTTTCTAAAGTACCTGTTGTTACTGTACAGGTCTAAGTAGCAGGTCAGAAGACCTGTCCATAAAGTAAAAACCCTGCATTTGACTAAAGAATATCTTTTATTAATTCTAAAGTCATTGCTGAACAGTGACCTTAGGAGAAAAATATTACAAGATGTGACACAGTAAGACACACATAAATGACAGCTTCCAAAGGGGGAGGAAAAGTTGTAATTAGAAATACATGCAGACAATATCTTAGAACATTATTCTATCATGGTGTTGAGGAAATTTCTGCTGAGCAGAAAAGCTATTGTTATAATTACTTTATGTATGTGATGGTATGTGAAGCTGTATTTAATTTTATTTTGCTCTTCTGACCCATTAGTGTGTTTTTGAGTTACCACTTTTGAACCTGTCATTCCTCTGACACAACCTCCAAGAGTCAATCTGTACAAAACGTCTGATAGGAAAACCTGAAAGTAGAATTTGAGGACACTCCCTTTCCAAACCACAACCAAAAAAACCACTGCAGATTCTCTGCATTCTTCCAGTTCAGAGGACAGCTTGAAAAAGCAAATGTGAATGAACATTGTCACAGTGAAGCATTTTGGCTTAAACAGACCAATACAGGTCTGTCATCCAGCCAGCGTGGCAGTTATACTTAGCTAACAGAGGTAATAAAGATTTTAGTACTGTGCATACTAATTTTCACTTTGTGCTAACAACCCAGATGAAAATGTATTTTTTTTCCTTCAGTTCTTGAAATCATAAAGAGAAAGAGGGAAATATGCATGAAATAAATCTGTAGCCAGCTGCTCTCAGTCATAATCACAGAATGGTAGGGCTTGAAAGAGACCTTTGGAGATCATCCAGTCCAATTCCCCTGCACTCTGTCCCCTCATCCAGGTCATTGATGAATAGGATGAACAAAATCAGACCCAGTATTAACACTTGGAGAACATGGCTAGTTACTGGCCTCCAATTGGATTCTGCACCACTAATCACAACCTGAGGTCTGCCATTCAGCCAGTTCTCTGTCCACCTTACCATTCACTCATCTAACCCACAATTCCTAAGCTTATCTATAAAGGTGTTACGGGAGATAGTGTCAAAAACCTTACTGAAGACACTGTTGGCAAAACCAAGACTGCTTTGTGTCCAGTATTTCATTCATGCCACCCGTCTTAGCATCAGTATTGTGCTCTCAATTAACATGTTAAGCTGAAAACAAGTATCAAAACATATTTAAATCTTCAGTTAATGAACAGCTGAGTGTTTTTATGTACATCTGCTATGCAAACACACACCTTCAACAAATGAAATCTGCAGCCCTGTCCATTAATGCTGCCTGATTTAAGTGAAAAAACAGTCACAATGTAACTGGAGAAATCCCTGGGAGTAATCATAATTCACAGAAACAAAATCCCAACTAAAGCTTGTAGGTGCAGGGGAACACTGTCATAGCATTTATTAGATGAGGTTACATACTGTCCTGGTTTGAGGCAAAA
>VZTM01036504.1:10964-29221 GCA_013400555.1 Jacana jacana
TTTCCCCAAAAAGAGTTTTCCAGTTTGTGCCTGTTTTTTGTTATGCATTGGTCTATCTGAAATGAAGAGGAGACTGAGAGTTCTTTAGCACAATGTGCAGATTCAGTGTATTCCTTAGAAATGAATACAATTTCATAATACTGCGGTGAGGTTGAACAATACCAAATTGCCATGTGTAATCTGTTGAAGTAAAGAAAAACACCCACACAGGCAACTGAAGAAGTTGCACCATAATCATAAGGAATGAGTGACAGAGCTGAAAATTGTACCTGGTGATCCCGGGTTCTGCTCTTTATTGAAAAATGTTTCGTGTAACAAGATAATAGACAAAAATAGTGGGTTCCAAATTAGAATAGGTAGTGTAATTCTATTTCAATTTTTGGATAGTATGCTGGGGGAAAAAATCTCTAATCTATGAGCTATATTTCTTCATTGAAGAGTTCTATAAGCAATTTGCAAGTGATTTCTAACTTGACACATTGCATATGAAGAGGAATAGAAGTGGAAGAATAATTAACCAGGGACCTTTTAGATGGGACCCATGACTATGACTGTTGCAAATGGAGTGATGCACTTCACTCATAAGAGAGAAGCAGTAATATATTTATTGATATAAAAACAGTGATTTAAAAAAGTTTAACAGTAAATGTGACAATGGTTTAACAAGTTTCAATGGCAAAGTAGACTTGGTTATTTACTGGATAGAGGACATGGCTCCAAAGCTGTCACGGAGACCCTCCCATTGAGTCATGAGGTTCAGAAAGGACACCCTTTGCTTTCTATTCTCCTTCTCAGAGAGGAGTCTAGTGCTGCTGGATCCAATCCTAGTCCTAGACTTGGTCAGTGGTTTATGTCTAAAGCATTATATATGCACAGTCAATCCTATATATCACTTAAATAATGGTATCACTTAGATATAAGATCTAAGATCTTATAAGATCTGATATAATGATCTACAAGATCACTCTGTTACTTAGATACAAGATTAAGATCTCAAAGTTCAGTGCTATTATTCACTTACTGTGAATCTGTCAAGAAGTCTCGCAACCTTGAGGAGTAACCTTGAGAGGTGTCTCTACTCAAGGGGAGATCCTGATGTGCAGCTCGCTGCTGTTCAGGAGGGATCAAAGCACTCACAGCCATATTTGCATACCGACTGGAGGTGTTAGTTTCTTCCAAATTAGCCTTGAGTCGCACATTGCCCAGCACTGCAGTTAGGTGGGGACATTGCCATAAAATAGCCCTTGGCTATTGGATTATTATCTGTCTCCCCTGAATCCATTTTGGCCAGATGCATCCACTGTGATTGCTGCTGGTGGTTATTGCTTGAGCAGGGTTACAGGAGGAGGTCAGGTCTGGGAGTGTAGACCATCACAATGACCATGGAAAAGAGAAGATAGAACTGAAAATTTTCATCTCAAATGTATGTATTTCTTTCCAATAAGTTTTTATTTTTCATGGTTTTGTTCAGAGTCTTTGGACATATTAGCTACCGTTCAGACTGGGAACTGGTGAAAGTGGACTTCAGACCATCCTTCCCGAGGGAGTGCTCTGATGATGATTATGAATCTTGGGAGCTCACGAATCTACAGGTATTCATGGTCTTATGTTAAGTGCCACAACTTTTATGTAGCTTTCTGATTCAAATAGAACTATGTGCTAGAAAAATGTGTTCAAATAGAATTTGCATGCTGTATCCCCCACTTTGTTCTTCTTATCTTGGTGTTTGCTGATTTTATAGTAGTTTAAAACAGTTTTTTTGTTATTGACTGTAGTTGTGTGATCTGTGCCCTGGGAAAGGCAGAAGTATATCTGGTGGTCTGCCATAATAATAGGTGGTCCTGCTGGATTGTGAAGCATACACCATAAACTGAAGTGTGTAATATTGATTGAAGAAATTTCAACATGCAGTCACACGTTCTGCCAACTTCCTGACCACATACAGTACTTATATATAAATTGCCATAAGTAAAGCCCATTGCAGAAGTAATTTAGGATCTCAGTGGACTGATCAAGTAATGAGGTCCAGTTGTTTTGGGCAATACCATTTCTACAGTAATGCGTTAAGGCTGTGCTAATCCTGTTTCTCTGGCCAAATAAAATTTTTGGGAGCTACATTTGCTGTATAATGTATTGATTAAAGAGACCACATTAAATGGATTATATAGTATTTATTCATAATAATTCTGATTATTATGTTTGTGCCTCTTCCAGTACTTTTGTTCTGTTGCTCTCTGTGGGGTTTGGTTGTTGTTTTTTTTTTGCATACAGCTCTGCAATATTCCAGCTTTTCAGCTTTCATTTTCTAGTTCTCATGCCTAATTTTATACTTCTTGTTTGGGAATGCTGTGTATTTACTAAGAATGTTGTACAGATCTGACCCTAAAGAGTAACAGTATTTTGGGATATTGGCATGGAAACATCTTTTGAGAATTAGAAACTACTAAAGTGACTTCGACAGAGTACTTGAAGCTGCCCACTTACCAGTTGAGTGTGTTCAGATAGTCTAAATTCTACCTGTGTCTACATGGTTCATACTTCTCATTGACTGCCGACATGAGATGAAATTGTTTAGATAGAGCTTCACCCATCTACATTCACACTGAAGTTTTAAATGGCCACTTGTAGGGTTTTCCCTAGATGTTGCACACATAAAACATGGGTTTCGTGCACCTGAAAAATATTGCACTTGAATTTTCATTCACATCTTTGGATTTTTGTCCTGGAATATAGTGTATATTCCAACTCTGTAGTGGTCCATTAGTTGATGGCAGTGGCTGAGAACTGAATACCTTTACATTTGAGTATGAAAGAGTTGATACAAGTTTATAGTCTTGGCAGCAAGATCAGCCTTTCTCATGACACCATAAGGTCATTGCACACTGTAACCTACACTACACAGACATAAGTCCAGTGCTTTGATGTTCAGGGTGATCGTTGCATCATGGGCCAGCAGAGGAGCTTCCGGAAGAGGAAGATTTCATCGTGGTGCATTAAAGGGAGAAGTTTTACGTCAGCCCTCACATCCAAAGTTTGTGAATGTGTGAACTCTGATTTCTTATGGTGAGTCTGTCTGTGGACCTTTTGATTTATTGCTAGTAAATAGTTATTTAGAGTTTGAGCTGGGTTTGTTTTACTCCTTTTGCCCCTCTTTTCAAATAGCTGTGTATAAGCAAATAGGTAACTTGTAATTGGAGTAACTGGTTGCTTTTGCATTTGCAGTTGTTTAAAAACATTGCTGTGTTTTAAGTGTTTGTTTCACCTGACTGAACAAACCCGGATATTTTTCTCTATTGGTCAAGACTTGAAAAATGACCATTGGATTGATTTATAAGGCAAGAAAACTCTCTATTTGCAAATGAAGCAAAAAATAGGTGAAATATGTTTGTTTGAGTGCAAAGGAAATCTTTTAAAAATCTAAGCAAACACAAAAGTACCAGTTTTGCAGAATTGCCAAAGTAATTACAACCAGCTTTTCACCCAGGTGTATACAACTCCTGTTGTAATTAGACTTGAAACAGAACTGGCTTCCTCAACCTGTATGTTCAGCTGGTAGAAGAATTCTAAAAAAAAATATCTTTTTACTCTTTAAAAATTAGTCTCATCCACCCCAAGTTAGACTACTGGATT
Source organism: Jacana jacana (assembly GCA_013400555.1). Lineage (NCBI taxonomy): Eukaryota > Metazoa > Chordata > Aves > Charadriiformes > Jacanidae > Jacana > Jacana jacana. The sequence goes on from VZTM01036504.1 coordinate 14,595, forward strand.
AAATGGGGATAGTAACGCCCTTGGCTTTGATGTTTTTCAGTGATTATGGGTTTGAGCGCTCTGCACCTCTGAAGTCGGAGTCTAGCAAATGCTTTGCTGACTTTTGGTTTAACCCAGAAGCACCTCCTGAAGACTGTGTCCTGGGGCAGGCATACACCAGCAGCACTGGGTAAGCTGATTTTGTGGAGAGGCTTCCAGAGGAGGGGAGAACATTCCTCTCAAGTGCCAGAAAAGTGGTTTTAAGGAAATGTAAATAAGGCAAACTATAAAAAAATGGGAAATAGAAAAGTTGTAACTCTGACTTAGAGCATGTGCAAAAGCTTCCTACAGACTAATGAAAGAGGAGTGCTACTTTACATGTTCACAGCAGTTCAAAAACTAACCCATTTGAGAAGAGGGGGAGCTGTCTTTTTCCCAATATTTTTATTTTTTATTTTGTAAGTACATTCTGTAATCTTTGATACACTTCTGATAGGAATTTCCTTTCAAAACTTTTTTTGTTTTGTTTTGTTTGGGTTTTTTTTGTTTGGTTTTGGGTTTGTTTTTTTTTTTTTGGTTTTGGCTTGCTCGCTTGAGTTCAGACCAATTTGTAGTTTGAATCCAATGAGGATTATTCTGAGGAGCCAGTAACATCTCGCAGAACTTCCCAGTCTCTCACTTCCATAGGGGTAAGGAGTTCTGTGGAGAACAGATTCTTTTCCTGACCATATGGGACACTCAGAATCAAAGGAAACCTTTAGTAACTGTAAACAGTACCACATAGAATATACACTACAATGTAGTCTGACGTCTGTGCTGAGAATAGCTTGCAGCTGGCATCTATTCTGGCTTATCATAACATCATCTCTGTCAGTTGTGGAGATGAGAACCAAATGATGAAATGTCAAATCTGGCAACAGAATCATGGTCTCTTTGTATATTTGCCTTACCAAGGAAAATGATGCCTTTTGGGCTGTGGCTGACAGCTGTAATATACAGAATAGGAATTCAAAAGAGCGAAATGTGACTCCAATTTTAAAGGAAGTTTAAAAATAACATACCTGAGTGAAACTGATCTGTAAATAATTACTGTACACATCCAAGTATTTCATTCTTAGTTCTTTAAAAGCGTATGGCTTTTCAATCCTTTATATTGTTATGTTAAATAAATGCTTTCAGTGTTTTAAGAAATGCATGGATTTGAAAGCAGCAGATAAGCAATTGGTTCTGGGTTAATACAAAAGCTGCTTGATCTAATTTTTTCCTGATCTTTGGTATTTGAACCAAGAGCTCTAGACTATTTGAAGACTGTTGAACTAGGAAAGGGTATGGTAGAGAGGACAACAGGCTGGCCATCTAGCTCGGGGAGGGCTGGTCATATGTGTTTATAAACTCGAAAAGGCAAACTCTTCCAATGCATACAAGTGAAATCCTCATCTGCTTCACACCTTCTTCAACAGGTTTTACTCTGTAAAGGCAATGTCTGTTGTCAAGGTATTTCCATCACAAGTTAGTTTTGGTCCATCTGCAGTCTTGTCTGTTCATGAACCCAAGGAATATTCATTAGCTACCATCACACTTGCATTCACTGCCTCTGATGGCATTCTCCTGCTCACCTCTAGTTCATTGTGCTCACTCCTTACTCTTTTTGCAGGTACAGGAAAGTTGTTTCCAATGTGTGTGAAGGTGGTGTAGACCTGCAGCAGAATTTAGCACAGCATATGTGTCCATTGATTGCTCCCAAGGGACTTCAGATCAGCATCAGAGAAGAAAGCCTGGCTGTTAAGCCTGGGGAAGACATCACCTTCATTGTCAGACAAGAGCAGGTAGTAATGAACATTGGCTTTATGACACTATTCTTATGATTCCTTTCTCTCTTACTTGCTTTGCTGATGAATGAGATTAAATTGTGCTTAAGACAAAGGGGAATGGCTCTCTAAATATTGAAACTTCTGTTTTCAAGTGACTCGGACTCAGTGAACCACCAAGTTCTGTCCATAGAAGGGTATTTGTCTTCTCAGCAGCATGGTCTGTCATGCTTCCTAAAAGGCACTGGCTTTGAAAATAAAAAGAACTAAAGCACCAAAGTCTACTTGGATGGAAAATTTCAACTGCTGTATCAGGGAAGAATAGAAACACAGAGAATGTTTAATATTCTGATTTAAGTGGTTTTGAGAATCTGCTTTTCAGAAAGGTATCAGGCAAAGCTTTGCAGAAATCAGCAAATAGCACAACATAAGAGCACTCATTATATAATAGTGTGTTGCTACAGATATGTTTTTTTTTTTTCTGTTTATTGAGAGAAACAACCCTAAGGCCCTGGCCAACAGCAATGAGCGACTTTCGGATTAATTCGTTGCTATGGGTATCTTGCTTAATGCTTGCTTTTTAGTATTAGTCTCTAACTGTTGTGCTCGGGTTACTGGAGTGTTTTACTTCCTGGCTAACCCCACTGATTTGCAAGAACTTGAAGAAAGTTCACACATTTTGGCAGAGCTTTGCAGTGTAAATCAGGCACTTGGGACTTATTTCTGTAATGGAATCAAGAAGGTTATATGCAGAACACTGGGCTGCTTGGCGCTTCATAGGTTCTGCATCCCAGTGCCTGCGTTGCCCCAACAGTTGAGTGGCAAGCTATGCTGCCTTCTTTTTTTTATAATTTGTTTGGAAATGTTTAGTGTAACAACAGAGCATTTGATTGCCTTTTGGGCTCTAATAATTTCATTGGCAGTTTGAGGTTTTTTTCCTTTCCTACTGTATAGATTCTGAAGCTTTCATGAATCTCTGTGACAATACGTAAAACATTTAAAACTATTCAAAAATCTTCAGAAGTCAGGGATCTTGAAGGGGAATCCTGTGCTGTGTTTTCTGATTAAGTCTTTGCTTGGTCCATCTAACTGGAAGGAAAATTTACAAGAAATGTAACAGTTTGCTGCCCCCTATGGCTAAGAATAATATTTATTCTCAAATGTCCTGTATGTTGCTTAGGACTTAAGCTATACAATAGTCTAATGAGAATTCATAACAATTACTGAGTTTAAGAAACAACTCTGCTTGGATAAACCAAAACAAACCACTTTATCTGTTGAACAATATTAATTTACCAGTTTATGTGAATGCATGTTACTAGGTGCAGGGATGCCAGACATCAGGGAGTAAAGAAAGCAGGCTTTGGGTATGTTTGGGCAGTTTGGCAGTGTACTTAGAAATACTAATAATTTATAATTATTTTTTTTCTCCCAAATTCTGTTGGCTGAATGTATGAATAAACAATGCCACAACAATCCTCTATTTTGCATGGAAGTGGAAGCCCCAATTCCTTTTAAATTTAGCCACCTTTTTTGTATGTGACTCTTTCATTATCTGTCCACTGCTCTCTGTCTTTCCTGGTCAGGGAAACAGAAATGCCATGGTGTTTTGAAGGCAGCAGTTTCATCTCTACAGTAGGGAAGCTATTAGAATAAATCATTAAGAGAAGCTTGCATCTACTGACTTTCAACACTGGTTTCTGTCTCACCTGGAAAAAATATGCATGTATTCTTGTTAGCGTATGAAAGAGTGAACAAGAACTGTTTGCAAGCTAATGTTGCCAAAAGAGATTCCACTTACTGGCACATTGCTGGCAAGAAGACATCTTTTTTGCTTTAAACTTTAATAATGTATTATCTCCTCTGTTAAGTTCAACCCATCTGTTGTCAAAAGAAAGATGTTACTTGGAAAAAAATATTCACGGTAAAGAAGCTTTCAAGGTCCTTTATGTGTGTTGAAATACAGTGTTTAGGTATTTGATAACCCTACAGGATCCTTTTTATGGGTATTCTTTTACATTATAAGCAAGGCTCTTTCATCTGATAAAACATGGAAGAAAATCAACCAACTGCAAAAGAATAAAAGAGGAAATAATAGCATGGTTTTTTGCACTTTGTAGTGCCAGGGTATGCAAGTTCTAGGCTTTGTTACCTCTTTTGATTTTACATTAGTGCTGCCTTTTGGGATTGGTTTTTGATATAAACCTGTTTTGGAGAGCTGTTTATGAGAAAATGAAGTGATTTTTGAATACTTCCATGGGTGTCAATCCTTCTCTGTTCTGATGTCCATTTGGGTCACCTGACTAGCATACGGATGTCTATGTTACTTTCCTAGAAGCAATGAAGATTTTTAAACCTACACCATATTTTTACAGTAAGGAGGATTTTCTACCAAGCCTGGCCCTTCAACATGTTTTAATTGCATGACTGTGATGGCTGTGTACTGTATCATGCAAGCAGGAACATATTGCTGAAGACCAAGGAATTAAGGCAGCTCGCTAAGGCAGTGCTGACAGCAACATTGAAAAGGTGTTGCTGCTCACAGCTAAAATGAAGTTTCCTTTGACTCCACTGGCATTGCCAGTCCACGTAGCACAGGCCTGTTCTCTCCTGAGCAGTCACATGGTGACAACATGAGTGATGGGCATATGTTTGTCCTCTCACAGTAGTATCACTCTTGCGGTATTTTAGGCCCGAGTTCAGGAAGACAATGTCATTTAAAGGAACACTTAGCAGAAGTGCAATGAATTATAAATTCTGTGAGATGCTTGACATGACAGAATTATTTGGCTGGACTTCTAAAACCTTTCTCAAACTCAGCTCAATAATTTGCTTCATTATTCATGCATCTAACTTTGCAGTAGAGCACGTTAGTTCTAAACATGCTGGTAGCTCTATATGTACATGCAGTACAACTCTGTGCGAAGATCACAGCTTGGACATGGAAGGCCATATGGTTGACACTCAGAGGGTATGGTTAGAAGGTGCTGTGAAGAAAATATAAACCAATTAATTTTACTTTAGAATTGCATAGGCTAGAAGTTCAGTGGATGAGTGGTAATTTGCTAAAATAACAATATTTAGTTGTTTGCAGTCATATTAGAATCACTCCAGAACTTGTGGCTGCCCTGCACTGTTACGTTAGTTAATATCCAGCTGCATTAAGACAAGAGTGATGGTTTCTTTGTTATACAATGTGGTTAGTGGTCTGGGGCATCTTATTTTAAGGTAGCGCACTCTACAGTGGACATATAGTATTATCTCTACTAATGCACACAATGCACTAAAATCTTTGTCATGGGTGTAGTAGTTTTACTGCACCTATTGCAATTGAGCCAAAATGTCTGGCTGGGGCTGAAAATGCTGATGAGATTCAGGAAATGGTTATAATCATGTATTCCTGTCTATTTTGGTTCTGTCTGTTTAAAGTATTTTTGATATATTTTCCTTTTAGGGTGATATACTGAATACCAAATACCAGGTAGATCTTGGAGATGGCTTTAAGGCAATATATGTGAATCTTACGATGACTGGAGAACCCATCCGTCACCGCTATGAGAATCCTGGGATTTACCGCGTCTCGGTGAAGGCTGAGAATGTGGCTGGGCATGATGAAGCTGTGGTGTTCATCCAAGTCAACTGTAAATCAGCTCTTTGGTTTTCTTACTTTTGCTACTGGGGAGAAACCTTATGACAACTACAAAGTATTAAAGAAAATTGCTAGTCACAATTAGGAAAAATACATATTTTTTCAATAACCTGACATGGTCTTGCAGTGCTGTGTGGTGTTAATGCAGAGGCTTGTAAACTTAATCTATTAGGAGGTCAGAGTTGGTTTGCTTGGATTTAGGAGAAGGGTGGTGTATTAATCTTTTAAATAGCAAGCATGCCTCTTTTCATATCTCAGGTTTGATCCATCTTCCTGACTCAAGACCCATCGGCACTCTTAGCAGCTAAAATTTAAAGCTTCAAGTTATATCTTTTTAGGAGCTTCTAGATGCCATGTGAAGCAAGTGAACAGACATGTTGAGAAATGCATGAGCTCTTGTATGGTTTTTAAAAAAGTCGAATTCTCAGTGTTTCTAAAAGTCAGGCTACTTTTTAAGCACTAGAATCTAGATTTTAGGTAGTGAATTCTCACAAAGTTTTAAAGTGGTACTTGCGTATAACTTCCCATTGGCAGGCAGTATTACTTGACTTAGACTTATCTCCCTCTAGTTAATTAGGACCTAAACCCCCCATCATATAGATTTAAAAAGAAAGAATAGCATGACACAGGGAATACTGTGTACTGTCACAAACTTAATGTACCTCAGTCATCTTATAACTGAAATGAAGAAAACTCATAACTGGAACTGAATTTTCCTCTTCCTTCAAGATTCACAACAGCTATTGCTCTGCCTGTTTTCAGATGTGTCAAAAATTCAGAAACAAGTAACATCAAAAGCAAAGATACTCATCTTGCATTCTTCAGGAGTCTCTTTCCCTTTGTTGTGAGCATTGTGTCTTCCATCCGAATCCCAAAGCAGTGGAAATTGCTGGAGCCACACACAAGGTTGTGCAGAGAGCCATGTGCTTTATGTCAGCCTGTCTGGTGACTACTGATTGTTAGGTATTTTGCTAGTCAGAGTCCATGAGTCCAGAGTTCCCAGTTCTGTTTTGATTAGCAGATGCAGCCCAACCTATTAGTGATAATGGCCAATCTCCTATTAAAATCAAATGGAAAGGATCAGAATCAAATTCTCCACCTCAGTTTTATTATGGGTTTCTTTGTTGCATTTTTTTTAAAATCATTTGGCAACTCCAGAGAACTCAGATAAATTATTTAGGACCTTACCATTACCTTTTAGGAGTTTCTAGGTGTTGGGAAGTTGATTAAGCACAGGAGCAGTAGATCTGTACAACCAAGAAACAGCAAAAAAGCTGTGCAACAGCCTTCTCTCTAGGTAGGACAACTTCTTACTGTTCAGAGAATGAGAGCAGTAGCAAGTTCTGACAGAAAGTGGAACAACTGCTTTCTCAAAAGGTCCTACTGATGTGGCCCACGTCAGGATAAACAGTAAAAAATATAAGATGTTGATTGTATTTTATGCAGTAGATTTACAATTTGCAGAAGGCAGAGGTGTTTTTCACAAGTAAAATGACGGGTGCGTTAGGAGGACTTTCATGCTCAAGTGTAGCGGCAGCAGAGCACTGAAGGACACATGGTCCATTCCTGAGCTTGCCTGTGGAGGCTGTGCAAGGTCTCTGACAGACACAAAAGCATGTTACCCAACCCAGTTGAATAAAGGCTTTCTGTGTGATTTACTGTGTTTAATTTTTTAAGTAAATTACAAGATTTGAGGAAATTAGCTGGCACTAATTGAGCTGCTATTTCTATGTTCTAGAGAAACACTAATAGCTGTTCAGGGACATTTCTCACTGTGGAATATCATGAAAGCAGAAATGTCCGTAGAGTCCTGTTTTCACCCTATCTTCAGCTGATGGATTCCTAGGGAATATTTTCGGGGAGAAGTGGCAAAGGGAATATTTTTCACTTCTGCCAAGTTCTGTTGCCCCAGATGCTCTAAAATGTAGGACAATTATATGAACTTGAGCCTCTCATACAGATTATGCTTTCTGATCCACTTCACACAATCTACAATTTTTTAACGAACTGTAAGAGAAATTGGAGCAAATCTGATAGTATATACATGAGTAGGTAACCCAGAATAAGAATAACTGAAGAAGAACTCACATACTTTTTATTTCTCATGAAACCATCATGTCTATAGTGTGAATAATAAGGGAGCATTGGAAACTGTACTGAAATTGTAGCTTCATTAAACAGAAATCATGTAAGTCAACTTCATTCTTATTGTATACACTTAAGGGTGCTACAAAGCTTGTTCAAATGCATTATGGAACTATGTGGCTGAGACAAGCAGAATGACTCACAGTAATTATTTTTGGCTCTTTACTGTATAGAGATTTAGAAATAAGAGTCTTCATTCAAGTTCCAAACAATTTCCTCCCCAAAACGTTTGGGAAAGAAAGTAACCTGCTTCAGGATCAAAATTGTATCTCAGAATGATCAGTTGTCACTGGAACAATGTAAATATATGGCAAAATCAACACAGCGACACAGGTCCCTTCAGACTTCTTTAATTTGCCTCATCAGAAGGAAAATCTGTTTCTAGGAGAAACAAATTTGATGGTATTCCTACAATTTTTGAATTTTCCCAAAGACACTAGCCACAGGAGGAACATTTTAATTCCATTTCAGTAAAGATGCTATTGAAAAAAACTGTTTAAACACTCGACATGTCTTGAATTCATGTAGGTGGTTAAAGAGTTGTTAAAAAACCCAGAGTGAAAGCAGAGCCTTATATTTGGATGAAGCAGCACACCACAGGCTGCTTGAAGTGAGGTGAAAAAGAAGGGGTGTCTGCCCTTCCATCATTTCAGTCAGTTTAATCAAAGTGAATTAGAAATGAACAGGCAATAAATCAGTTAATGAAAGAAAGTAGGAGAAAGACTCTGGACTGGTATTAATTGAATTTGAACTGAAATTAAAATATTTTTAGAATGAAACAAAAACAGAGCAAAAATTCATTCAGTGTAATGAAGGTATGTTGGACCATACAGTGCTTTGGTATCCTGAATGGATGGTGCAGCTGAACTTAAGAAATGATACATCATATTATACTATTATAAAGCTTTTTGCCCAGCATCCTTCTCTCAATTTAAATTGGGGAGATATGGATTTGATGGGTGGACTGTTCAGTGGATGAGGAATTGGTTGGATGGTTGCATCCAGAGGGTAGTGGTCAATGGCTCAATGTCCATATTGAGATTTGTGACCATCAGGAGTCTGTATTGGGATAAGTACTGTTCAATATCTTAATCATTGACACAAGTGTTGATCTGCTTGAGGACAGGGAAGCTCTACAGAGGGACTTGGATAGACTGGATAGATGGGCCAATGTTATTGGCATGGGCTTCAACAAGGCCAAGTGCCGGGTCCTGCACTTGGGCCACAACAACCCCATGCATCGCTACAGGCTTGGGGCAGTGTGGCTGGAGAGCTGCCTGGCAGAAAAGGACCTGGGGGTGCTGGTCGACAGGAGGCTGAACATGAGCCAGCAGTGTGCCCAGGTGGCCAAGAAGGCCAATGGCATCCTGGCTTGCATAAAGAATAGTGTGACCAGCAGAAGTAGGGAGGTGATTGTCCCCCTGTACTCAGCACTGGTGAGGCCACACCTTGAGTATTGTGTCCAGTTCTGGGCACCTCAGCACAAGAGAGATATCGAGGTGCTGGAGCGAGTACAGAGGAGGGCAACAAAGCTGGTGAGAGGCCTGGAGAACAAGGCTTATGAGGATCGATTGAGGGAGTTGGGGTTGTTTAGTCTGAGGAAGAGGAGGCTGAGGGGAGACCTCATCACTCTCTACAACTGCTTGAAAGGGCACTGTAGAGATATTGGTGCTGGTCTCTTCTCACGGGCAATGAGCGACAGGACAAGAGGGAATGGCTGCAAGCTGCAGCAGGGTAGGGTTAGGCTAGACATTAGGAAAAAATTTTTCACGGAGAGAGTGGTCAGTCAGTGGAATCAGCTGCCCAGGGAGGTGGTGGAGTCACCCTCCCTGACTGTGTTTAAGAGCAGATTAGATGTGGTGTTGAGGGATCTAGTGTAGGGGAGAACTTGTAGAGTAGGGCTGATGGTTGGACTTGATGATCCCAGGGGTCTCTTCCAACCTAAATGATTCTATGATTCTAAGTAGTGGGATTGAGTCCACCCTTGTCAAGTTTGCTGACAAGTGAAGGGTACAGTTGACATACCTGAGGGACAGAATGTTATTCAGAGGAACCTGGACAGGCTTGAGAAGTGGATGCATGTGAACCTCATGAGGTTCAGCAAGGCCTGGTGCAGGGTCCTGCATCTGGGTCAGGCAACCCTGGTATCAGCACAGGATGAGGCTGAAGGGATTGAGACCAGCTCTGCCAAGAAGGACTTGGTGATACTGGAGGATGAAAAAGTGGATATGAGCCAGCGATGGGCACTTGCAGCCCAGAAAGGCAACTATATCCTGGGCTGCATCAAAAGAAGTATGGCCAGCAGGGGGAGGGAGGTGATTCTGTCCCTCAACTTTGCTCTGATGAGGCCACCTGGAGTACTACCTCCATTTCTGGAGCCCTCATCACAGGAAAGGCACGGATGCTCCCAAGGGTCCAGAGCAGGGCCACAAAAAAGATCAGTGAGATGGAACACCTCTCCCTTTAGGACAGGCTGAGGGAGCTGGGGTTGCTAAGCCTGGAGAAGAGAAGGTTATGGGGTGACCTTTTTGCCACCTTTCAGTACTTAAAGGAGTCTTATAAGAAAGATGGGGACAGTCTTTTTAGCAAGGCCTGTAGTGATAGGACATAGGGAAATGATTTTAAACTAAAAGAGGGTAGATTTAAACTAGACATGAGGAAGAATCTTTTTACAATGAGGGTGGTGAAATACTGGGAGAGGTTGCCCAGAGAGGTGGTAGATACCCTATCCCTGGAAACAGTTAAGGTCAGGCTGGACGGAGCTCTGAGCAACCTGATCTAGTTGGAGACATCCGTGCTCATTGCAGGGGTGTTTGGATTAGATGACCTTTAAAGGTCCCTTCCAACCCAAACTATTCTATGATTCAGACATTCTAAAAAAGCTATAATCAGAAACCTCCAAAGATTTTCTTTCAATACAGTTCTTGTACTGTGAAGCAAAACACAACATTAAAAAGCAGATAAAATCATTGTAATGATGCAATTCTTTTGTACAACTAATAGCATTTACAGCCTTCATAGGCAAAAGTTCAGAAAAAAATTAACTTATTCTAAAGGCATATTTTGGAGTACAAAGATTATCTGTTTTGAGTTGCAAATAAATATTTCCCTCATATACAGATCTATTTTAAAATTTGCATTAATAAGATCTTATGTGCGGTGTGAGCCTAGCAGCTTATATTTTAAAATGGAAATGAGTAGTCAGCAACTTTCTTCACTTTTCTGCTTTTGTATTAGCAGGTTGAGATATTTGTTAGATTTCTATTAATATTTTATTACATTAAGAAAAAAAAGGAAAAAGAAAAAAAGCTAAGATGCCTTTTCCATTTTTTATCTGGGATATTTGCTCATGGTTTCTAAAATTGGATATGTATCCAAAAATGTGCATCAGAGAGGTGCATTTTGGTAATCCATCATGTTGTGCTAGGATTTTGTTTGTGATTAGATTATTTTTTTTTAAGTTTGGAGGGTTTTGTTAAAATGGCAACCTTCCAATGCTTAATAGTTTTCAGCACAGATGTAAAGCAGGAGGGGGAGGGAAGAATAAATCCAGGACTTTGTGGTGTGCAGATGAGAGGCTTTTGGGGAAAGAGGCATTAATAAACTGATGGTTTCTTGTTTAATGAGATCTTGGGAACGTTTTTTTTCAGCTCCACTGCAGGCTTTAAATTTAGAAGTGGTTCCAGTTGTTGGGAGAAACCAGGAGGTGAACCTGACAGCCATCATACTGCCTAAGAACCCTAATTTGACAGTCTTCTACTGGTGGATAGGAAACAATCTGCAGGTACATAAATGGTTTTGACTGAGATTGTTTTCAACCTCTTTCCAGTAAAGGTTGAGAGACATCTTTTACTTTCATAGAAATACTGCCATGTTTCATGACTTTTAGACCATCTTTCATTCCAAATAGCCAGTTATATTTGATGGCAAAGGGTGTGTAACTTCCCTTGTTTTATCACATGCATTTAGGGTCTTAATTTCACTTCATTGCTTATGTGGAAATGGAAATTTCTCTTCCAGGATTGGTTTGAATTTCTAAACTATTCTCTTGGGAGGTATGGGGGACAAAAAATTATTCTATTTCATTACCTGTGGGAAAGCAGCTTGTGGAGAGGGGTGCACTGAGGCTCATAGCATTGCTGAATGATTGAACTTAGATGTATGCACTTCCATGTTGATAATGTGAGTACTGTAAAATTAAATGCTGTACAGAAATATATATATTCTTTGTATAGATGATTATTTTCTGGAAGTCTAAAATAAACTGGTTTATCAACAATAACTGGGATGTCTAAAAGGATATCAAAACAGTGAAAGCACTCAAACAATCTAGTGATATTCACTAGAGGATAGAAAATCTAGATAAACATATCCTAAAGCAAAAAATATCCAAGTATTTCTGTTGGGAATATTTTTTTTCTGGCTGGGTTAATTTCTTGTAATTCTTCCAATAACAGATAAGTAAAATATTTTCTTTATGAGGGTGACTAAGTATGACAGAGGAATGCTTTAAATAAGCACTACGAACTTTCTTCATGTCAATGTGCTGTCTACCATACTCCCAGCCTGTATCTTGTCACTGTTACTGACTTTGCCATTGCTAGAACAGGCGTCGCAGATTGATGTAGTCTTGTGAAGGGTTTTGTAGCTCATACAGATGTGGTCAGGGAAGAGAGTATCTGAGTTTTGCCTTGGAGGCTACAGTGGACCGGTACACTTTCATGGGTCATACTCTAAATTGACAGAATTAATGCTTCTGACCTTGACTATACCCCACATTTTTTTGAGGCGAATGGCTTGCTATATATGATCTTTTAGAGATTTGTGAGCCTGACTCAAAATCTGTTTATTTCAGTGGGATCTGAACAAAAGCCTAATGCTCTACTAATTATTCTAAAAGAAATGTTTAGCCTCTCTGGCAGCTATCCAGTTTATAAACATTCAATTTAGAGAAAGAAATACATGTATTGAAAAAAATAATTGAGAAATTTGATAAAATGTTGATTAATTGAATAAATATGTGAAACCTATTTTGCTAATTATTTTTATTAGTGGCAATCTCGTCAGACACTGCTTTTGTGGTTCTTGCCAAAGTTTTATTTTCAACTTCTCCTTGTTTTTAAAGCCACTCCTTACATTGGAGAGTTTTCTGGTGACAAAGTTTGCCGAGACAGGTGACGTCAGAGTTACAGTGCAGGCTTCCTGTGGGAGCTCCATGCTTCAGGACTCAAAAGTTGTGCACGTTTTTGGTGAGACATTGCTCTTGTTTTTTTTTTGTTGGTTGGTTGGTTTGGTTTGGTTATTTCACGTGTACTTGTTTCTTTTACCTTTTAAACCACCCCCTGACACAACTGAATGTGTTGAAAAATTCTATCTAATGCCACATTTAATTCTTAAAATTAGAGAGATGAACTGCCACTAGGTAACTCTATGAAGCTGAACAGTGTCATTGTATGAAATAGATTCACCTAAAACATTTGGTTCCTTTACTTATTTAAAAAATTACCATGATTCCCAAACGTTGTATGTAGCAACGGTGTTTAGATAGTATTTTGGCCTATGAGTAGAGAGTTTCTTAGAATTTCTAAATGAAGTAGTTTGAATACCTCTGAAAAAAAAAAATTTAGTTGTGTACATATGCTCAGCATTAAAAGCAATGTGAAATAATTACCTGTTAGCACAATATATCACCATTCCTTTGATGTTTATCTGAGAGTTTGGATCAAGTATAGCTCCACTGTAATTATTGAATAACTCTTCAGATCTTGTTTCTCATTGTGCCCTGGTGTGTTTTGTTGTGTCTTACAATGTGATGACAAGGCATAATATCCTGGGAAAAATGCAGTGCCAACGAATTATTTACATTTCTTTTTGTGCTGTCACATGGGGAGTTTTGATAGGTGAAAAATCTTCTTTTTAATGCAAAACTAAAAGCCTTCAAATACCATGAAATACTCAACATGATACATCTCTATTGTCTGAAGAAGATTCTGTTATTTTTGCTTTTAATATACTTACTAATTTAAAATAATGGTAAAAAACACACTCATGTTAAATGCAGCTTTTATGAACCTTCTCCTTTCCTAAGATGAGTGGATTTAATGTTTATGATACCACTTATAGGTGCTTTCTGCTTTTGTAGAAATCTTTAGATGTCAACCTCTCTTGGTGTGTGACAGATTTTCAAAGGCTGCTTCTGCTCTTTGTGTTGGCCAGTCCTGACACTAAGAGCGAAATAAGTAATGGTCATGGGGGAAATAAAGAAGAGTTTGGCAAAGAAACCCATGTTTAAATTCTGTCAGAAGCATTGGGGAGGCCAGGTTTGACTCATGCATTCTGGAAGATCTGTCTCTCTGCCTTGGATTAAGTTCCCCAGGTGTTCATCCAAGGAGCCTATATGGACAAAAAAAGATTTTAGAGACTGTTCACTGAGGAACAGCCCATTTTTGGTATTTCAGATGTTTTGGGCAATATCCAAAGAAATGTGAGTGTACCTTGTTTTTATTTTTTTGAAGAGGGCAGTAGTTAGCCTTTGGTATATAATTTCTGTTCTTATTTTCCTAACTAGTTAATGGACTACATAAAATACTCATTTTACATGAAAACCAGGAACACGTTATGGTCAAAAAACATATGTTTATGATTCAGTGAAAATAAAATCCATTGGCACATTCCCATTACAAATAAAAGAAACCAACCATGTCTGTGTGGTGTATTACCCTAAGGAAAAATTATTGGGAAGGTTATGACCCTGGAGGACGTATGTAAATCTGCTTTGTTTATTTTTTTCTTTCTGCTCTTTTATCTTTAGGCACAAATGTGATGATGTTGACAAAAATACAGAAAGGAATTGAGTGCCTGACAGGAGTGTGCTCCTGCTCCATGCAAGAGTACACAGCACAGAGCAGTGAGGGTCCTAGATACTGCAGCACTGCACTGCAAATAATGCCAAATAGATATTTTCAGCTCTTATTTCTGCAAAACTGTTTTTGCAACCTGGTTTGTTACTAGTTCACAAATGTTTTGAGTTTATTTTGTTGTTGTTT
>VZTM01036506.1:0-15554 GCA_013400555.1 Jacana jacana
ATTGCCTCTGAAAAGTGAGAATGCTTAACTCTGCCATAGAATCCCAGTGAAATGGACTGTAAAACTGGTCAGTCCTCTCTGGAAGGATCTTTCCATAGAGTAACTGCTTTCTCGGGCTCTTTGCTGTTGCTGTTGTAATTAAATTCTGCACTGGGTTGCCAATTGCAATGCTGCACTGTTAGAAGTGTGGAGAGCTTTTATAAAAGCTGTAAAATGGCTTGTGCTTTTCTAGATCTTTGTCTCAAAATAGTATATTAGCATGAAGGAAGCTTCAAAGAAGAAAGCTGTATAGAGAAAAGTAACTTCTCGGAAGGGTAGGGTGATGATAGATGTTGTGCTTCCCCTTCATTTGATCTTTGTTTAATCTCCTGAAGCTTCCTGCTGTGTGTCTCAAATCCTCATTGCATGCCTTTATTGCTCAATATACTTTACAACAAAAACCATACATGGAGGAGGTTGAGGAGCTAATCTCTAGAGGGATTACAATGGGAAGAAAAGTCATTTACTAGAGAAAGACCCTTTTTTGGAAGTAGATTTGTCTTAGTACAACAAATTAGGATATGGTATTTTCCCCACTTGTGAATGAAATTTATGAGAAGCATGAAGGTGAAGCTGGCATTAACTTAAGGATAGAGGAGGACCAATGACAACACAACTGTGCATGTTTTCAAAGTGTTACTGAAATACTGCAATATTTAAAAAAAAAACTATGCAGGTTTATACTTCAGTAAGCTATCACTGTGCTGAGGATCCAGAACTTACACAGACAGAATGTGTTGTCCCAGAGCCCATGCAGTTGTCTACTAGCAGTCCACAAAAGGTAAGTGCTTGCTCAAAACTTGAATGTTTTTGTCATAAATACTATTCCCAGAAACTTGCACATGAGGATTATGTGGCTTGCTGAAGAGGGCCTCTGACTAGTATTGTAGAAACTCAAGTTATAGCAACTGGTTAAAGCGGTTACTCAATCCACTGTACCTGATCTGTGTACAGCTTCAGCAGCCTCACATGTTTCTTTGAAACTATTAGCACTTGTCTGAAGTGCTGAGGGCTATGTAAAATGTGTGTTCTACTTCATTAAGTACAATGTTTTTAAGTGACAAGCTTTACTTAATTTGCTGAGAATTATAAGGGGAATTACAGGTACTAAAAAAGGTCAGGTAGCACTGCTTGCTGTCTTGGAGATCACTGATGCCTGAAGAGTACAGTATTGTTTTATTCCCTTCGCTTTTTGTTTCTGTGGAAAGTGACCCCAGTTTGGCCACCAGTTAGCTCTGAATTCAGTTTTCTAATGGAGACTTCATTTTTCAGCTGTCAGCCTATTGCACAGCTGAACTGGCGTGTCACTGTTCAGAACTGTTATTTTGTAACATAGAGGGGTGATTAATGAGTTACCAAGATTAAAAGATTTAAAAATAATAAAGTCTTACTAAACAGAAGGTAGTTGAATGCAAAGTAAACCCTGTGACACACTCGCTGCTAGTAGTGGGCTAACCAGGAAAATGGGTATTGTTGTAGATGTACCTGTAACTCTTATTTCAGAAGTCTGTGGACAGGAGCATACAGACAGTAGTATCTTGTCTGTTTAATCCGGAGAACCGTCTGAGGAACACCTTTGTGTCACAAGAAGACTACTTTAAGGTATGTAGTGAAAGCAAAACTAAATGCCTAGAACACAGCTGAAGTTCAAATTGTTGACCTGCAGGATACCACAAAGATGAAGGGCTTTGTTTCTGGAATGCCATTTGAATTTTTTTCCTTGTGCATACTGAGGTGCATGGGTTTGGCTCTTACTTGCTTAATGCTGGAAGCAAGTGCTAAAATTGGAGTCAGTGGATTTAATCAAAGCTGCATAAAAACCAATGCAGACCAGTTAACTCACAGACACTTAGAGCAAAAGACTGGCTTATTGCTTTTCAATGACTAACTGCTCAAAGTGCAGTGAGTAACTCCCTAGCTTGGATAGAGGATGTTGGGTTTGAGCCTTGATAGTTTTCGTACCAGTTAAGTACCAGTGTGGATGGTGGCTTTTTATGTAAAATATGTGCTTTAACCAATAAACTGGTAGCTGGTCATATTTTTGCTGTACGTGTTCAGTCTTTGTGCAGGATTGCAGTTTCTGGTTACATTCCAAGGGGTATTTAATTTGTTTGTTAGTGTTCTGTTGAAGATTTAGCTTCTTTTCTTTTAAAGGACAATTGTTTGATCTAGGCACATGTACAGAGGCTGTATTTATCAGTTCTGGAGGGTGTTAAATGAGAGCATAGAATGTCTTGAGATACTGCTCTTGGAACTTGAGTTGTTTTGTTCTGATTACTCTGTAATTTTTTTCCCTGTCTCCTTTCTATCCCATTCCAGGAGAGGAAGGCACATCACTTCAGAAAGGGAAGAACGGTACTCAAAAGTGTTTGATCAACAAAGTCTTGAAAGTATCTAAATTGATTAACTTGATGTTACTACAGTTCAGTTTAGCAATATATGCAGTATAACCTTCTTCAGAAAGTTGCTTCAAGTTGAAGTTTATGTTCATGTTCTACCTGTTCCAATACAGTTGGTTTTGCTTGAGCAGTTTGAAGTTTAAAGTTGTAAGAGTTGACAAACTCCCAGGTTTCATAAGTTGTGTTTGCATGCTTCTCCTGATAACTGAAATGTTAAAAGTTTCTATGGGGAAAACGGTCTTGGTTGGTTTGGTGCATGTGGATTTTCTTCTAAGCTTTAAGGTACAGTTTGCATGTTAAATTTAATTTTTCTTACACCACAATTTAAGTGACTAACATTGACCAGTTACCTCTTGCAGTTTAAAAATGGAAGCAGTTATTTGCCCAAGCGGTTGTATATTAAAATGGAGCTCTTAATCAGTGGAACAGAAAATGAGAAGGTGTAACTCAACTGAAGCCCTTTAAGTCCTGGTTGTCTTGAGGCTACATAATCAAATGTGGTTATGGTCATTAATGACATCTATGTACCTGTAGTCTTGAGCATCATTATTTGTTTTGGGAAAGTAATTAAGAGAATCCTAAAATTCCAGTATGTAACTTAAGATGCAAGAATTATAATTAACTGGATAGGCTACTCAGTGGAGTACGCTTTTTTACTTGAAAAATTTTAGCAATACCTGTATGTTAAAATTGTGAGGAAAATACTGCATGTGAAAATGTCTTTGTTATGTGATGTGAGCTGTTAATCAAAGTATATCTGTAAGCTTATTTTAATAATTATGTAGATTTTAGTCATGTGTTTTGAAACAATTAAAATTTTTTATTTTGACTTGGCTTCCTAAACTTCTAGTCATGCTAATATAGTACTACTGAATTTTATGCTACCTTGAGAAAGACATACAGCATAATAAAGATTTGTTTAAGCTATTGAAGAGTTCCACTTACTACAAATTCATAGTAATAAACTTATTTTGCAGCAGTTGTTAGCTGTGGTTTTGAAGGAGTAGAACTGGGAAGCATGTTCAGTCTTATACCTGTTGGGTCTTAATCTGCTTTTCTCCTGCTCCCCAACACCTCACTCTCTCCAGACTGGAGAGAGAATTGTCTCTTCTGTTGAGGATGTGTAAATGAGTTGAAAAGGATTGCATATCCTGCTTCAAGTCTCTGGAAGGCTTAGAAGTGGTAATGGCTTAGAGAAGGGTCTTATAGAAGTAGACGTTACTGGAATGCATAATGACAAGGGACCAGAGTTGCTACTGACCTGCACATGTAAGGGAATGCAGCATGAAAAATATCAAAGGTCTGCTTATCAGGAGGGTTCTGGATCTTACTGGGGAGGGCAGGGGGGAAGAAATTATTACAGATTTTGGAGCCAGTTTATGCAGAGTTGTACAGATACTCTGATTACATAAATGGATCTGAAAACCTAAGTTGATAACGTCTCTGCTCAGACTGTTCCCTGTCATTGAAGATGCTGTATTAACCGTTCAATAATACCAGTTTGCAATGTTTTTCTCAGGCTACTGCTTTTAAGATAGTAGCTTGATTATACTTTGCTTCTGTTACCAGCTTCTTCGTGTTTGTTTTAATCTTACGGAGTTAAACGTGATAGTTCTTGAAAGAGAATAAATCTGGAGTTCTCTGAATACTGGGAACCTTTCCTTTGCAGCTTCAAGTAGCTGACCAGCCTGCCCAGGCTGTTTGAGCTGTGCTGCCAGTTTATCAGTAAAGGTAATGGTTTTTTTGCAAATGCAAAACTTCATTTGGGTGTGATGTTCAAGTTGGCTTGATTGCCCTGGGATCTATGTGAAGCTTTATGCTGTAGCTATAAGAAAACCTGAAGTGCCCGTGTGTAGCTTTCATTGAGGAGTCTCAACACCAAAAGAAGTGATAAAGCACAAGGTACCATCATAGAGCGTGTTTTTTCTGTTCACTTGACCAAGCGTTGCCCGTAGGACCATCTGGTGAGCGAGTGGCTCGTTCAGTGTGTTTGGAAGGGTGGTGCTAGGTAAGGCCCGTTGCTGGAGGTGTGCTGAGGAGGCTTATCGCAGTGGAACGCATAGCCCAGGCCTAAGCAGTGCTGCTTACTTTCTCTTCCATGAGGTTGTTGTGCTGCCTTTGTTAGCTGTTCTTATTCCCATCTGGGAATTATACCTTTTGTGGCATATGCCAGTAAAAGTAACAAGTTACAAAAACATGCTTCTTTAGTGTTCTTCTGAAGTACCCTATAAGCATACCAGAAACACAGTAGGTAAATCTCTTTTGTGGTGCATTCAGAAAGCTGAAACATCTGTTCAATATGGCTGTAGCTGAAGGCATTTCCAAAATAGGTGCTCGTATTATGGAATCAGGTGGACTGTGTTAATTGTGTAGACTGTAGTGTGAGGTCTTGCGGATCTGCTTGTGGGACGCAGAAGTGTGCAAGTCTCCTTTAATAAGCATTGTGTCAAAAACAATCATTGAGACAAGACTTAACAACAAAATAAATGACAATGTGTGCATGTGTGTGGTGGTGTAGAGCTGTGGTACTTGTTTTAGTATTCTTGCCTGGAGTGTCCCAGCGAGCTGCTGGGTGCTGTGGCCTTGCCATACTCTTTTTACAAGCTTTGCCACTTGACAGAATCATTCTTGGAATGAGACAGACAGCCAGATGGTGGTGTTGAATCTCCATTAGAATGATTGTCTGGCACAGACACTAATTCCTTGTCAAAATGGAATTTTTTTTCCGTCTAGGTATGTGCTAAACCAAGGTGCTAAATCCTGCCTTGCATGAAAGTGATCTGATCTTGGACTGTCACAAAGAATCAAAAGCATTTTCCCTTAATTGTAGTTCATTATTTCAAAAAAAAGGGGGTTTTCTTTTGCTTACCCTGATGAGAACAATTTTTTGAGAAGTCTGCTAAGAAGTATACAGTCTGTATTGTTTGCAGGGAGGACTTGGTAAAACCAGTATTTTTAGGGTAGATGTTGTGTAACTTAAAAGCTTCAGTGTCTGCTGCTTCCCGTGGAGCTGAAGGGGGTGGGGAGAAGAGGGACCCAGGCTCTAAACGGTATCAAGGCTTCTTCAGATGAAATGTGAATCTCAAGAAAAAGCATAAGGAGCTTTTCAACCTAGATGGATTCATACTTTGTACTTTTCATTCCTACTCTAAAGTTTGGGGTGACCTTTAATAGGGGAGTGTTAAAACAAAGGCCTGGGGTGAACTTACCAAGGCCTTTTTGTTGTTCCAGTGACTGTTCTGCTTTAGCTGCCCTGAATAAATGCCAGGTTTTTTCCAGCAGTGTGAACTGTGCTCAAACAAACATGGAAAAGCGTTGTTCATCCTTCTAACAAAGTTGAGACTCTTAAATATAGTGATGAGGACAGGTTTTACATTTTAATATGTTACTCTAAAATGTGATGTCAGGGCTGAAAATGCTTATTCTACAGGAACTACTTGAGCACTAGCAGTATAATTAAAATGGCCAAAACTCAAAAACTGACTATATAGTCCAGTAAAGATGCAACATATTTCAGTTAAAGTGGAAGATTGGCAGTACCTCTTGCAGACAGTGCTGTACCTGTGGGTGTGCAACACCCCTGCTCTTATGGGGACTGTATTTGTCATCGTGCCCTCTCGGCTTGGAGCTGTTGCCTGTTCCTGTCTGTACTTGTGAATGTCAGGGGTTCAGATTTCAGTGGATTGCTTGAACTGTCAAGGAGGCCCCTTTCCTTTTCCCCTACAACATAACTCTCTTCAACATAACTCTGGGCTTGCCCTCTGTATGATTCCTGTGTTGTAGAGGACTAATGCTGGCTTTTTTTTTTTTTTTTTCTTGGCTAGAACAAACCCAAGCAGGCTCTTTCCCCGTTTTATTTTGTGCTTGTTCCTTTAGTATACAACGATGAGTGTTCAAGGAATTCTTTAACTTCTTTTGCAGCCTTCCTAGAGGAGTTTAGGACTAGACCAACTGGTTAATAGAGGAAAAATTGGTGCTTAGAACTATAAAATTATATATTAGTTTTGGTTGGAAGGTACGCTCAAAGGTCATCTAGTTCAGCTCCCCTGTGACGAGTAGGGACAGCTTGAACTAGATTATCAGAACCTTCAACTGGGTTGCTCAGACCCCTGACTGTGGGTATTTGTCTTCAGGAGCAGACATCTACCACCTCTCTGGGCAACGTCTTCCAGTGTTTCACCACCTTCATTGTAAAAATTCTTTCCCTGTATCTGATCTAAGTCTACCCTCTTCTAGTTTAAAAACCATTGCCCTTTGTCCTGTTGCAATGAGCCTGCATGCTGTTGGCCTTCTTGGCAACCTGGGGCTTGTAGTCAGCTGCTTGTTGGCCAATACCCCTATGTGCTTTTCTACCAGGCAGCTCTCCAGCCACTCTTTCCCAACCTGCAGTGCTGCATGGGGTTGTTGTGACCCAAGTGTGGGAGTTGATACATGACGTTGTTGAACCTCGCACCATTGGCCTGGTCTGGCCTGATCTCTCTGTAGAGCCTTTTTTTCCTCAAGCAGGTCAATGCTCCCACCAAACTTGGTGTCATCTGCATTCTTAATGAGGGCGCACTCTTTTGCCTCATCCAGATCACATAGAGAAAGAGAACTGAGCCCGACACTGGCCCTGGGGATCATCACTTGGGACTGACCAGCAGCTGGGTTTAACTCCACTCACTGTAACTCCTTGGGTCTGACCATCCAGCTGTCGTTGTTTTTAACCCAACAAAGTGTATGTCCATTGAAGCCCTGACCAGCCAGTTTCTTCAGGAGAGTGCTGTAGGAAACTGCTTTAGAAGTCTAGATAGACACCATTCACAGTCTTTCCCTTGTCCATTAAGTGGGTCACCTAGTTGAGGAGAGCAGGCTAGTCAAGCAGGACCTGCTTTTAATAATTTATGCTGACTGGGTCCAATCACCTGGTTGTCCTGTATGTGCTGTGTGATAGCACTCAAAGTAATCTGCTGCATAACCTTCCCCAGTGCCAAGTTCAAGCTGACAAGCCTGTAGTTCTCCAGAAGGGCTTTCTGGCTCTTGTGGATGAACATCACATTTCACAGAATATCAGGGATTGGAAGGGGCCTTGAAAGGTCATCTAGTCCAATCCCCCTGCCGGAGCAGGAACACCTAGATTGGGTCACACAGGAATGCGTCCAGGTAAGCTTTGAATGTCTCCAGAGAAGGAGACTCCACACCCTCCCTGAGCAGCCCCTTCCAGTGTTCAGTCACTCTCACTGTGAAGAAGTTTTTCCTCATTTCACTGGAATCTCCTACGTTCCACCTTGCATCCATACCCCTTGTCCTATCTTTGGATGTTACTGAGAAGAGCCTGGGTCCATCCTCCTGACACTCACCCTTTACATATATATAAACGTTAATAAGGTTACCCTTCAGTCTCCTCCAAGCTAAAGAGACTCAACTCCCTCAGCCTTTCCTCATATGGGAGATGCTCCACTCCCTTAATCATCTTGGTAGCCCTGCCCTGGACTCTCTCAAGGAGTTCCCTGTCCTGGAACTGAGGAGCCCAGAAGTGGACACAATATTCCAGGTGGGGTCTCACCAGGGCAGAGTAGAGGGGGAGGAGAACCTCTCACGACCTACTAAGAACCTCTCTTGCTAACCTCTCTTCAACTGGGACTTCCCCAGTTAGTCAGGACTGCTGGTAAATAATGGAAGATGGCTTGGTGAGCATCTCCTCCAGCTCCCTCAGTACCTTCAGGTAGATCCTGTCTGGCCCCATAGATATGTGTGACTTAAATGGTATAGCAGGTCACTGACCACTTCCCTTTAGATTACAGTGGCTTCGTTCTGCTCCTCATCCCAGTTGTCCAGCTTGGAGGGCTGGGTTCCCAGAGAACAACTGGTCTTACTATTTTAAGACTGAGGCAAAGAACACATTAACTACCTCATCTTTTGTTTCAGTTTCCCCCTGCATCCAATGAAGGATGGAGATTCTTCTGATCCTCTTCATCCCTCCTGTTGCAAACGTATGTACAGCTTTTTCTGTTGGCTTTTACAGCAGAAGCCAGATGAAGTTTGAGTTGGGCTCTGACCCTTCTAATTTTCTCCTTGCAAAGCTTTGTGATCTACCCTTAAAGTATATTCCTTTCTCTTACACACCTACTAGGTGGAAATCTCTGAAGGTGCTATTTTTAAGTACTGTGAGAAAATCCTCCCCAGACTTGGAGGGTTTGTAGGACAATACCCTCTTGTGCTGTGGAGCTGCCCTGGGGTTTAGACTTCCCTTACTATCCCAGGAGTTCAGGCTGTTAACTGCCTCTGAGAAAGCAGGCAGAATTGATTTGTATAAAACACAAAGAGTAACGTTTTTAAAAAAAAAAAAAAGAAAGGTCTTTTCCTTTTTGTTAGATGTTTCACTTGTGCAGGTAAAAGTTACCATTACAGCACTAAATGGTACAAATGCTGCTTGAGGTTGTTTGCTCCTGGCTCTGCTGTCACTAAAATAGAGATCTTTATACATAGTCAAGCAACTTGCTGAATTTTTTCTAAGGAAAAATGTTGCAACAACAGGTCTTTTAGTCAGTTCCTGTAAATGCTGGACTTGTCTGGTTTTGGCAGGGAAATAAGTCTGTGTGGTCTCACTATTTGAAAGTTGTAACAGCTCTCCTAAAACTTGTCAGTTGTGCTTAACTGACTGCTGCAGTGATTATCCCATGGCTTAGGAGGCAGGCAGAAACAGAAGCAGTTGTTTGCACTGATGGGCTGTGGTAGGTTCATTAATTACAAGTGTGATTCTGGTAACAGATTTTTGAAAGGAAGATGGAAAGGGTCGGTAGTGGTGGAGTTTCAGAAATGGTGTTTTGGTGCCCTGTAGTCCATTAGTGAATTGCAGGCTGCTGAACTGTGTTTTGCCATGATTCCCGGGGACGTGGTACATGGCAGGTAGGGCTGCTGGAAGGTGGGCAGCTGCTGTGTGGAACTCACCCCACAGCAGGCTTTCTGACACCGAGACAGGACAAAGCCCATCTGCTGTGGTGATGGAAACGTGGATGTGGATATTTGACTGCTCTTTTTGCATGTAAGTTGATTGTTCATCTTTTCATTAGTGTTTTAGGCTATTGGTTTCACGTGGGAGTATCTGCAAGAGATTCAGGAGGCTTGAGCAGGGCTGGGTCAGTAGATTGAAATAGAAGGTAACACTGGAGTTGGCACCTTGGCAAATCCTTGTATGTCCAGGGAAAGAACATCTTCTTGGTTCCAGTGTAAATCCAGGGCCATGGTAGAAATGTTTAATGGCTCAGCACAGCTGAACAAATGTCTGCTGGCCCCATTTCCCTGAGCTTGGGGAGATGGACACAACAGAGAGACACATCTGCTTCTGAAAGGTGCTTTACTTGCGTTTTTTCAAATTACGAATCAGGGCTTAAACTCAGGCCAGCACTAACCACAAGCAGAGCTCCTTCGACCAAGTGAGGCTGGGTTACTTAAGTGAGCAGGAAACTGTACTCGGTCTTTAAGCTGAGCTTTAAGTCTGTTCTTCGAAATAGCATTCTCAAATGAGTCTGAAATACTTTTATTCATTATAATCCTGGCTTCTGTCTCTTCTCCTAGGCCCTTTGATCTGGTTTTGAGAAACTATGCCCGAGTATAACATAGCTCAGTACGGGGGGTGCGCTGGGTGCAGCTGCAGGTGTAGCAGCCCTTACAGATGCCACAGATACAGGAGGAGTTCACAGTTTGTGGCAGTTCTTATTCACATTATGCTTTGTAATATTTCAGTGTGATCAATCCGGATGGGTATTAAAAACCTGAGACTAACGTCTGTTTGACAGCCATCTAGGTTCTATTTCTGTGCGTTAATCTTCACACTGTGGTGGACCCAGCTGTGCAGTCCATCTTCTACATGGAATTGTACCAGTTGCCATGACAGCATATAGCTACCTACTGGTGGCAGAATAATAGGCATGTGACTTCTTTGATAACTGTCATAATGTAATTTAGTCATCAGCCAGCAGGTGGGGCATCAAGCTAACAAAAACCTACCAAATACTGTAATTTACAAAATGTTTCTCTTGTGGAACACTACTGTCTGTTCTTCTTACAATGAAAACTGGCCAGAATGTAACAGCTCGTATTGTAGGCTGATGAATTTCTGCCTTAAAAAATAAAGCTGTAGGAAACACAGTGAAAACACGTTGTAGGTGACCCGATGTCACGTTCCAATGTGTGATGGGCTTGGCAGAAAGGCAGGGTTTGTTAGCAGGTTTGACACTGGTTCTGAGTATATTGTTAGGAAAGAGCTGGGCACTCCACAGGGAAGCAGGACAGGGAGGTTTAAATCACTGATGTATTCCATAGCTGAAAAATTCCTGTCAGCTTATTTGTAACTCTCTCTTAGTTCCTCTCTTCTGTGCAATGCTTACAAACCAAACCCTTAAATGAATTTGACAGCATTTCACAAGGGCGTGAGTCCAAAAAGGCTTCAGTCCTCCTCTCATCGCTCAGGTAAGTCTAGTTTATTCTACAATCCCAAGAGTTTGAGAAATAGAAAATAGTAGAAAGAAAAGCCTGTAGTGATACTTAAATCTCTGTATATCATGACTGTATTCATTTAGCTGCCTTCTCTCATCCCTTTTTTTTTCAGAGGTAGGGTTGAAATGAGTCAGAACATGGATCGGTTCTTTACATTGGATACTCATTCTGGAGCTCTCTGTTCTTGTAAATGGAATGGGTAATGGCAATTAGGGACGGATGGGAACTCAGCAATGGGGTTTACCTTTGCTGACAGTGTTTAGTGTTAACCCGCTGTTTTCAGTGTTTCCTAGGATCAGATCCTTCTAGGCTGGTTTGAGGAGGAGGGGTTTTTCTAGCACAAGTTGTGGATAACTTTAATTTTCAATTGCTGTGTCTGCTTTCCCTAGGGAATTACGAGCTCTCTGAAATGTTTGCTTTCTTGGGTGACATTTTCCAGTATAAATGACACTTTATAACAGGATATTATGAAACTCACAATGAACAGACAAAAAAAAGTTTGGGTTTGCTTACATAGAACTGTACCAGTACGCTCACATATTTGCTTATCTTGTTGTTATAGAAACAACACTGAAGAAGCAAAAAATAATGAAGTATTATTTTGTTGAGCTGCTGCATTTGGTGAGGAACCTTAGAGAGTGTTGGTTAAGAGCTACTATACTTGTCCAAGGTTTGTCTAGCTCAGTATGGTAGGTTATTATTGGAACCTGGTCTGCAAATGGAAAAATAGAAAGGCGAGAAAATAGATACTCAAGAACATACTCAGCTTCCAGCAGCTTGTGCCTCAGGATTTCCGAGGCAGAGGTTGTCTTTGATCCTTCCTTTGGCATACCAAAAGGAATGGAGTAGCAAGGCAGGCTGTTCTAGAGTATCTTGCCACAGTGTCATAGAATGCTGTTAGAAACAAAGGAATTACATTTGCAATATGTTTTCATCCTTGGCTTTATGGACTTAGTAATGCTTTAACCTAAATCCATTAACTTGTAACTAATCTTTTACCTAAGAAAATATCAAGCCATGGAGCAAAATTCTTTCATGGACCATTAGGATTCTTAAACACACTTTCTGCCATACTTGGTGTTCTGAAAATAATTTAAATTCTGTATAACAAAACCTCCAACCCCGTGATGGAAATGCCTAAAAAGTAGGCAGTAGTAGATAATACTGTATATTTATACCTAGGGCTCCCCAGAAGTACTCAGTATTTGTTGTGAATGTGGTAGTTACCAGTGCTGTATACATGCTGCCTGAGCAGCCAAAAGTATCCTGTATGCAGAATTAGAAGCAGGTTTTGGGGCCACAGGTTGTGTCCAGACAAGCTAAATTAGGGAGGTTCTGGTGTATATGATTAAGTATTATCTGAATAGGATTCTTGTAACAAATGTAGGGGATGTGCATATCTAATGATGAGGCTGACTGTGTCCTGAAGCTTTGAGATCTTGCTGACAGATCTTGTTGTAGCTACCAGAGTGGTCTCTTCATCCAAGTGACAAGAGGTCTGTGTTTTGGCAGCAGATGATGCATTATCTGAAACCAGCCTGATTGACTTGTAATGTGCAGCTTCAGAAATGATAAAATGCATTTTTCTGTGTCTGTTCCCTCACATGTGTATGAGCTAAGGATGAAACAGGATTGTATTATAGTACTGTTAATTATTTTTGAATGAATGCTCTTCAACTTGGAAAGCAGAAATCTCAAAGCTAATTGGAGATAGGACTCTGTCTTAGTTTGAGCATAGGAGTGGTTAAGAGGATTGTTGGCTGAAGGGCACTTGGCTAGAGTGTGGGAATCAGACGTGATCTTTGTCTTGCCTTATTCAAGAGCAAAGTACATTTTTCCTTTGGTCTGGATTAAACAACATGGAGACTTAAACTTCAGTCTCTTTAACCTGTTAGGAGAGTTATGTTTGAAAACTTGATTTTTGTTGTATTTAATTTTAAGAATCTTACTACCTCCTCTTCCATCCCAAGTGCTGGTTTTCATACCCAGTGCTAAAGTGAAGGCAGAGCTGGTAGTTCCAAATGTCACTAGTGTTTTTTTACTGTATTTGTTTCCTGTGACAAGGATATACTTTAAATATACATACTGACAGGGGGTCTAGTGAATATAGTCTCAGAAATTGTACTTCCTTAATCTTAAGAAGTGTCCTTCTTTTAAACTTTCTTATGGATAAAACCTGGTAATGCACTCAAAATTCACACAACTTGTGTGAAATGCTAAGTTTGGGAAAATGATGAATTCATTATAACTTTCTCATTCAGGAAGTGGTGTGTTGCTTCAGTGATTTTTTGGGGGGTTGTGGGGAGAGGTGGAGGCTGTGTGTGTCTTTGTTTTCAAACTAGTTTGGAGCTTCTGCAACATATGCCCTAGTTTGCTGTATTCAGCAATGATTTCCTTAGGTGTGGCAGGGCTAAGTTAGTTTTCACCTGCAGATCAGGGCTCTGTACATACTATTTCAGCTTAGTAGGTGAATTTCTAATTACTGCAGGATTGGCTGTGATTTTTTTACTCCTGTGTAGCATGTACAGTTTTTTTCTCACACTTGCTGATAAAGATCTTGACTTTAAAAGAGGATTTCTAAAGTTTCTATATCTATCTTTAGGTTGTCTTGCCAGAAATTGAGTCTCGAGCAACTGTTTAGCCTTTTATCTTGATTGTATTCTCTGTGCAGATGCTTCCAAGGATGCTGAATATTGGGGTGAATTCACAGACCACCTACACTGAAGACACTTTGCCCCAATTACAATTACTTGGCATGACATTACATACCTTGTACTGAATGTGTTGGGTATCTGTGCTGCTGTACAACCTTTGTCCTAAGTTTGGGACTTCATCAAAGCTTGCTTGAATATATCAACAGTACTGCATTACTGAGATACTAATTCTAGTGTAAACCAGATACTACATACCAGAGTGTCTTGTCACATGGTGTTTTTCATTTTCTTGTAATACTGTTCCCTGGGAACTAGAGTTGGATCTTGGTTCTACACTGCTGCTGAAACATCTACAGACCTATCTATTTGTGACTAAGGAGCCTTAAGTGTCTTCAGTTAACTTGCAGAAGAGTCCCTGATACCAAAAAAATAAGTGAAGTTGCTTAGAATTTGATGTCATTCTCTTTTACCAGGGTTCAGTGATGCCTAATGGCCATGTAAAAGATCATAACTACTATGGGATGTGTTTTTTTCAAGGATTTTAGCACTTTTCCCTGTTAAAGTAGTAAAGTGACTTTGGAATTGGGAGAACTGTACCTTGACTAGAAAGTCTTAGATTGTGATACTGCTTTTAACTTAATGAACTGGATCTACTTGGATGATACAGATTCTTCTGGAAGTTCCTATACCAAGTTGTCGTTGCTTTTCCCTTTCCACTACCCAGTAATATTTTTTTTCAGTAGTTTAGGAAACTGTACTTACCAAATGTCCTGATTTTCAGATCATGGCATTACGTGACGAATTTCCTGGGATTGTGTGTACTGTTTATTCAGATGGAAGTGAAGCAAACTCTTTCCCCAAGTTATTACCAGTGGGGCTAGAATCAAGTCCTCATGACCATAGTGACCCATTCAGGCTTTTGCATGGTCTAGTCCGTGTTCCATGCAGAATCCTGAAATGCACCATCTAATGGTCACTACAGCCAGCTACCCCCAGCCTTCACATCCCTGACTAGATCTTTGATATAACCAACCATTCATTGGTTATAGTGCTCTATTAAACTACTGGAATGTTTAATATGTCTGAATAGATACCTAACTCCTTAGTTGATGGTACTGAGCAATGTTCGGTCTGGAATCCAAAGAAAGGAAAAAGCAAATATTCCAGTTCCTTCAGAAATGTAGTGTTTCTTGTTAACATTAGGTCTTACTCAACCTTCTGCACTGGCTTATTATTAGCTGGCCTTTTATATAGGGTTTTCACTTGCAGGTTTTTGAAGCATCTTACAGAAATTAATAACTATCCTTTTTTTTTTTATTTTATTTTTTTACTTTTGAGAATGGAGATGCAAGACATCCAGCTTGGGGAATGAGGTCTGAAACAAGTCATAGCTTTTTGATTCTCTGTTCTGACAGGTAAAATTTGGCCCGTATTTTGATGACCTAAAGCAAGAGCTGCTTTAGTGCTGACTTGGTGTAGCAGTAAGTCATGCTCTCTGGCCAACAGTCTTTTATGTGTGGCTGTTTTGCAGCCCAGTGATCCATTGGTGGATGGTCACATTCAGAGTCAATGCCATGATGTCCATATATATAACTATACTTAGCCTCTGCAGTGATACAAGCACTTAATAAAAAACAAGAAAATTAAGAATGAGTCCTGTGCCATTAAAATGCTGTGGTGGTAGGACTCAAAGTTATGTAGTACTGAGCTAGCTTCTGTGGTTCTGAGAAGCTGTGGCCTTGTTCTCAGTAACACCTGATGAAATGAGCAAGATACGCTAAAGAACGTGCCTATCTCAAATGGAGTCTAGTTTTTCATTTTGCAGAGTGGTAGGTAAATAGTAAAATATTTTTCTTTGCTAATTTAAAAAAAAATACATATTTCTAGTTAATTTAAGGTTAATCAGAAGTAACTTTTTGCTGAATCATGTTCAGTGTCAAAAAGTGACACCTGCAACATCACACAGGTGCCGCGGCCAGGAGCA
>VZTM01036507.1:0-14829 GCA_013400555.1 Jacana jacana
AAACACTCCCAACTCTACCATCACTGTATTCGATTTCTGAGCACAAGCCTTGCCAGGCTTAATTCCAAGCTGGCCTTCTCCTTCCTTGTTGCACCTCTGCATACATTCCTGTATTCCTTCCCAGTTGCCAGTCTCTTTCTCCACGTTTTGTGAACTTCCATCTTCCAATTGAGTTTTTCCAGAAGTTTCCTGCTCATCCATCCAGATCTCCTGCCCCCTCTGCTTGATTTCCTACTCACAGGGATGCACCGATCTTGGGCTGGGAGGAAGCGGTGCCTGAATATGAACCAGCTTTCTTGGCCCCCTCTATCTTCTACTCCAGGATGCAATGACACCTCAGAGTGGTCCTGGTCCATCCATCAGACCACAAAGTTACAGAGAAGGGCAAGAAAAAGAGCCAAAAGTCTGAAATAGTTCCTGTTTGGAGGATGCCCAACACAGAAGAACTTCCCAGCCTAGAAAGAGAGAGACTGAAGGCTAACAAAGTCGACAGGATGTTTTATTTTTGCTTGGAGGTGGTGACAAGGACGGGTTACACAGGAAAATACAGCAAGGACAAAACCCAGGGAGGTGTTTTTAAACACAGAGACACCAGGACTTTTTCAAAGCCATTGTAGCAGGAAAACTGAAAGTACCAGTGAAGTCCTGCGTGTGATGATGGTCTCTGTTCTCTTTAGGCATCCACCATCGCTCCCCGTCCTGATGTCCCTTCCCACACTGGTCTCGCTGCAGACACAAGGATGGGTTGGATGGATCTTCCAACGAATCACTCACTGACTTTTCCCATCAAACAGTGCTGGAAAACAGCACCGACTCCTGGTTTCACATCCTGCTTTTGAGACCGGCACCATCTCCCTTCCCTCTGGCCAGGAGCTCTCTTGGGACTGAGCGTACCTGCCCGGTGCCTCCCACGGCCACAGGAGGTCAGGTGGGGCTTTGCCAAATTCAGCCTCTTGCTGCTGACAGCACCGTGGGAATGGGTTTATCCTCCCAAATCACACAAAACTGCAGGAAATTCAAGGTCACTCCCACACTGTCCAAGACAGTTCAAAAGCTGGACCTGCACATCCCTGATGACGGGTATCTGCAGATTGACTCCCTTTCTAGTATTTCTGCAGTGTCAGCCCCAGCAGCTGATCGCTGGCTTGCCAGGAAGAGGCTGGACCTGACGGACTTCAGAGTGCCCAGCTTCCAGGTGGCCTCTCAGGCTAAACAGCTGGGACAGGGCTCCATGAAGATCCGTGTCCTCCTACAGAAATGCCGGTGCTGCAGTGGGTTGTCCTCTAGCTGAAAAGTAACACCTCTGCGTGTGGACACTCCAAGTCACCAGGTCAGACGGACGTGGGCAACTGGCCCAGCATTCTCCTTGCTTTCCCATTTGTTCTGACAAGCACCCACCACCACCTTCGCTCTTTGGATCCAGAGATTTCTAAGAGTAAATTCCCACCAACTCTTCCTGAATCTTTGCTTGAAAGCGATAGTTCTGATTCACAGCCCGAGTCCATGGATTTCACATTGCCTCGTACTTTATGTGGTGTAACTGGTTTTCTGTTTCTGTCACAAGGACATTCTTAACGGGAGTTCACGGATGAACAGCACAGAAAAACAGAATCTGAGCCACAGACAATTGATGTGTCTGGATGAGGAGCAGCTCCAACAACCTGCAAGGTCCTTGGCTGTAGGAAGTCCCTCTGCTCCTGCTGTTGGCGCAGCTCTGCTACACCAGTACATCCAGTGTCAGCTCCTGGCTCTCACTGATCCTCTCAACTTTGTGTAAATGTCCTTCCAAGAGAGATGGAGACCTCCTTCCCTTCCACAGATGGCTTGGGTTTGTCTTTCTCAATTGCACCATTTTCCATCACTAGTTCACAAAGAAATNTGGTCACATTTCTTCAATCCCTGGCAGTGGGGATTCTTCTCTGAAATTTCAGTATCTCATCGTGGTCTCTAGAGAAGACTCAGGCTGACAAGCCACTTTGCTCAGATAAAAGAGGTTCTGGAAGAACGAAGGTGGTGTGGCGTGGAACATCGAGCCTGGAATCCTCCCAGTTGAAAGCAGAGGGCAAGTGAACTCACCTTCAGTAACTCCTTTAGAGATCACTGGAAAATAAAGACCTTTATCAGAAGACAGGATGTGTGAGCGATGGCTGTTGGGAGAGTATCACAATCCTATCTGCAGCAGCAGATGCGAGACACGAGGCCTCTTCTGTCCCCTTCCCGGGTGCTGTCCCGTCATGCTGGGTCTGTCTGGGATGGAGATGACTTTCTTCCCTGCAGACCACGCCGTGCTTGGTTCGGATTTGTGAGGGACCGGGCTGACACCACACCAGTGCCCTGGCTACTGCTGAACAGTGCACACACCACATCACAGCTCCCCCTTTTTCTTACTCCGCATCCCTCCCAGACTGGGGATGGACAAGGTGGGAATGGGCACAGCCAGGACAGTGGCCCCAAAGTGATCCAAGGGATGTTCCACACCATATCACGTCACGCATTTGTGTTAAGCAAATAAAAGCTTAACGAAAGGAGGAGGATGCAGAGATGTTTATGGTTACGTCTTTGTCTTCCCAAGCAAACCCGATGCACACCGAGACCCAGGAAATGGCTCATCATCTGCTTCCGGATGGGGCACAGTCATTAACTTCCATATTTTGCTTGGCCCACCTGCAGCTGCTGCTTACCCTGTTAAGCTGCCTTCATCTTGGTTGACAACTCTCACCTGCCTTTTACCTTCTCCCCATCCTGCAGGAGGGGGCAGTGAGCGAGCAGCAGGGGAGGTGCTTGGCCGCTGGGCAGGGTCAACCCATTGCACACCCACAGGTGTGCATTCCCCCACATTCCCCCACACACCTGCAGGGAACAGTCCCACTTTTCACACAGAACGATGGCCTCCTCACTGCTGCTTGTGTCTGACGAGCAGGCTTGGCCCAACTTCCACTTCTTCCACACTTTTGGGACAAGCACCAGTGTGATGGCGCCACTGACTGCTCAACAAGCTCGACTCCCATAAATCATCCTCTTCGCTTTGCACATTTGCCAACGAAGGACACGCAACGTCTGCATGCAGCTGCTCCGTAAACCATGGTCTGCCTACAGGATGTGGGTCACTGGTCCGGCCAACACAGTCCTTTCCTGGTGCCCAGCTGTTTTCCACATGCTCCTGGCTCTGGGATACTTGGGCTGCGTGAGACCCAGTTCGCTCCCATCACTCTCTGGTGTGCATCAGCCCTTTAGGTCTGTTCCCATCTGCTAAATCATGCAACTTCCGCGCCAGAACACTCTCCATGCTCAGGGAACCCATGGGCGCCCATGGTATCACCCTGACCATCTCGTGCTATCCCAGGAACCTTCCACAGCATCTCAATCACCAAAGACTTCAGCTCCGTTATACACCGTCCTCCTTCACCCAGTGTTGTGTGTGTGGTGTATCACCACCTCCTACTCCTGCTCTCTCTCAGCTCTTCAGAGCAGGAACAGTCTTCTTCCCTCCTGAAAGGCCTCCCCAGCCCTCCTCTGTGTTTCACTGTCAAGATGCATATTAGTAAGGGACACAGGACTGATACAATCCACCAGGCTCTCCAAAGCAACACCCTCTGCCAGAACCCTACAGGTAAGCCAGGCGTCCACGTGACAGTAGAGAAGGACCTTGCAGATGAAAATTGGATTAAAATGCGGAAATTCATAGTATCAAATAGTGTCCCATGAACAGAAATCGGTGATGGAGCTCGAGAGGGAGCAGAGATGCTGCATACAACCACCCATGGACAAGAAAAAAGAAATGATGACAAATTCTGGTGGCAACACAGTTCATGGCTGTAACAGTGACTGAAGAACCGCAGGAGCCTTACAGGGCTGGAGGCCACGGAGAGGGGGCGGCAAAGGAACCCACACAACACACAATGGGATACACCCAGACGATACACCCTGAGGATCCATAAAAACTGGGGTGGCAAAGACAGTCTGAGCCCACATTCCCTCCTGCAGTGCAAAACCACGGCAGCAGCAAATAAAGGGAGGAAGAGACGTGTTGAAAAACCACTGAACAAAGGAGAGGCCGTACAAAGGCAAGATAAAGACAAGAGACAGGTACCTAAAGAACAGTCAGCAGGGGCTCCCCCCTTCACAGCCCTAAGGGGGGTGTAGAAATATCTGCATCTGCTGCCTACAGTCTGATTCCCAGATCACTTAAATAGCATTTATTAAACACTGACCATTGACCTTCTTGACTTGACAGTTCTCAGGAATTCACAAAAGTCATCATGCACTATAAAACAATACAAAAACCAAAAAAATATCTACAACCAGGGTTTGCAATTTACATTCAGTTCCTAAGAGACAGGCCATGAATTCCAAAGTGGGCGAGTTTATTTGCTAGGACTAATACAGAAACCCTTTAATTCAAAGGGATTACACCAACAGAAACGCTGCTCTTTTGAGCTCTTCGATACAGATCGTGTCCAGAAGCAGAATCTGATGGTCCAAGCCTTTCATTCCTTGTATTCAATCCTATTTTCTAAGTAAACACATACTGTAAATCCCACTAAGATCTTCTGTCCACTGGAAGAATTCATGTTCGTTTCAACAAGGAATTTCTCCTTGAAGTCCCTCCCTGGAAGGACGATGAACGTGGTCCCGATCTCCAGCTTCAGTATTTCAGCTCTGCTGCATCTTTCTACGCATCTCTTCCAGAGCTGCTTCCCGCTCCCTCAGGAGCTGCTTCAGCCGTTTTATTTTCTCATCCCGTATTGTTTCATCCAAGTCCGGGGGAGTCAGAGGGAAAGCGTCATCTCTGAAAGAACCTTCAAAAACTGAAGCCTTGTCTTCACAAGACACCAGAACTGGAACACTCGAGTCTGTAAGGTCACTGTAGTGAGAGTCTGGGTCTGGCTCGGGGTCCCTCCCTGCAGGCGACACGACAAAGTCTGTGGCAGAACTCTGCTGCACCAAGACCGGTGGAGGCAAAGCACCTCCGTTGTGCACGCTGCAGCTCGGGCTGGTATCGTCTGAACTCGAGCTCCTGGAGGACCTGACTGAAGTTTTCCTTCTCTTTCCACCGTCTGACGAGGGTGAAGATTTCATTTTTCTTTTCTTAGCCAAATCCTCTTCCAGATCAATAATTACCTGTACAGGCAAGACACGTGCAAGATACACTGCGGTTAAAGCGCGCACCATCCCTGTAACACCAGTTCACCGAGCACAAATACAAGCTATTTGCATGTTGTTATTAGAATTACGATATGGAAGGTGTTTCTTTTAGCAACTTGGGCAAATGTACTCCTGTGTTCAGTGTTCTTCTAGCACAGTTTCCCAGTTAACCATTCCACAACACTGAAGTCCTTCCCCAGCCAAAGCTGCGCTCTGCCTCCCCTGTGCAGGCCTGCTGCTGCTCAACTTCCCCAGCTGGAACGTAAGACAACGACTAACTAACTCGGTGGGAAAATGCAAAAGGGAAGAATTCTTCATGCTTTCATCTCCAAAACGCTCAATCATGAGCAATGATGCCCGTTGGGAGACTGCACTTCTTCCAGCTGCTTTGTTACTCAAATGTTAAGGCACTTTAGGAGAGCAGGCAGCAGATCTGCTCAGAGCAGGGATCTTACCCCAGTTTAGACAAAACCTGAGAAAGCCTTTGACTGGGTAAAATCCCACAAAAGAAGATTTAGAATCTTATGGCTCAACAGAATGACTTTGGATGGACAAAATCATTTCAGTGCCTTAAGATGGAAGCCCTTACGTCGAGGGAACCTTTCCAGAAGCACCCAAGCCAGTTCCCAGCCAACGACAGAGGACTAAGTCTATAAAGACATTTATAACTCCAGGTTACACAGGTTCACGGGTACATTTCTTTTACTAAATCCACCCATGACTAAAGAGATCCCTCTCCCTGGAAGTCAGTCACACCTTGTCAAGGGAGGGACTGAAGTGCCTTGAAATAATGGCACCTGACTGATTTCAAACTCAAGGGGAAATCTTCACAGGAAATTCTTCTGCTATTCTGCTTATATCCATTCACCACTGGATCAACAGAATTGTTTGCAGAAGGTAAATATAGCTCAGGATACAGAGGTGTGGATTCTGTCCCAGAAAAGACTACCCCTTTGACTGCTCAGCCACCACTACAGGGGCTGGTCTTTTTCAGAGCAGTTGTTCTTCACATTTCCTCCAGTGGAACCCAAAAAAGCATAAAAATTCTTAGAGAGTATTCAGATCATACTGAAATCACCCAACTCTGTCGAACACAAACAGCTTTTGGAACAGTTCTCCCGGGCACCAAACCACCCCCTGACTGCCCTAGGCTCAAACAGATAACCCTGCAGCTCTGCAGAGAGCACAGGCGTGCTGCTCTGGGTGAAACATGGCAAGATACCTTTTCCTCTTCAGCACGTTCCTCGGGTTGATTTGTCATCTCCACATCCAACGCTGACAAACTACAAGAATCATTTGTCCTTTGGAAGCTGTTACTGGAACAAACCCTTTCTTCTGGATTCTCACAGGGGGGCCTTAATGGTATTCTCTTAAGGTACACTCTCTCCTCCTTAGAGAGGCCAAATTTCTTCCTTAATTCCAAGTATCGTTTCCAGTGTGGCTTCTCTTGCTGTTTGATTTGAGGAACCTTTCCCGGTGAATCCATCTTTTCAGATCGGATCTGAAATATAAACGGTGAGAGAGCCATCAACCACACTCTCCCTCCCTCTCTCTCTCCACACACACAAACTAAGAACTCACTACTAGAAAGAGAGGCAAACTGTCCTTTTGTCAGCCATCCTGCCAGAGTTACAAGAGGTAAGCCAGCTTTGAGAGACCTAGCGCTGTCAATGGTGATCTAAAACCCGGGGTACGCTGTGGCACCTCCAGCAAACGCAGAGTCCTACAACCAAACCACGGAGGTGAAAGAAACAAGAAGGGAATCGCCAGCACTACAGCTCCAAAGGAAGGAAGATGATGGAAGATCAGCCAGTGTCTTTACAGCACCGCTTTCAGGCTGTGGAATGCACTGGGGTCGCAAAGGGCAACAGAGCACTAAAGCCACCTCTCCTCCCCACCCTCATTGTAACCTCAGCTGTTTCTGACCTTCATCTTCAATCTCACATCGGGGTAGACATGACTACGGCCTCGCAAACTGACGGACTACAAGCAGCCCCCATGTGCCATGCTATTTTTCACAGAGGTTAAAGAGAATGAGAATTCTAACACCTCGCATCACACAGCGCTGAAGGGAAAAAAAAAGGTTATTTTAACCATTTTTCAGGTGAGGAACAATCGAAAAAGAGGCTCTACAGCCTGTTGCCATGATCAAATGGCTAAAATTTGCACTACTACACTGAGCTGGCGTTTCTTTTCTGTCCCCACAAGCAAGTATGATCTAGCTTCAGGAGGCAAACTCATTCTGGCCTCTTGAGCAACTGAAAACCCGAGCTACAGCCCTTCAGGGTAGAGTTTGTGGGATTTGAGGCCAAGGAATTCTTAGATATTTTCCATATTATGATCATAAAAGGGCATGTAGGTCCAGCACGAAGGGGGAAAGCCATTAAAGATCTCGAGATTTTCTTCTGCCTGCCATGAAACCTTGAGTCAAAGGAGGTGGGTCCCTCCCAACCGTGGTGTGAAAGGACAGAAAGACAGCTCCTGCCTTTGAGAGCCTGAGCTGGCGGGACGGGAGCTGACGCAGTTTGTATCTGCGTGACAAACCCTCCTCTTCCTCTTGGGTAGCTGCCAGCTTCTCTACCTCATACGACAGTCAGTGGCTGTGCAGTCAGACTGTGGCATCAACACCACCAGAGAGCAGATACAGCTCCCACAGCTCAAACAACAACTTTCCTATAGTCTCAGTCGTCACCATTAATTCACCTTGCAAGAAAATAAAGTCATCTTTTCCCTGCCCCTTTTCCTCATGCATTTTCACACTTGCATAGTGCCATCTTATTGAAATGGTAATAGTAAAACAAGATTACTTATTGAATGGAACCACACTTTAGACCAGCATTTGCAGGTTACAAAGAGCTGTGAACTTATTAATAGCCCTTTTATTCAAATAGAAGCAGGATCATGTAACAGTTTAACAGAGACTGAGGTGGGCACGTTTATTGGAGAGGGTTACCTTTTGCCAGTCGTCACTGAAAGCACACTCCTGCTTAGACTGAGGAGAAACAGCACTTGCTGCTTTGGGGGAAGGACTCTTTTCTTGGCCATTTTGGCACACGTTCTCCCCAACAGCCGTAACGGGGGTCGCTCCACTCGAAACACTCTCGATGACGGGCAAATTCTTTCTCTGGCTTACAGCAGAATTCTCCTCATTGCCACTTGGTGTCATGGGTGTTGCAGGTGCCGATTTTAAGTCATTTCTTAAGCCAGCTGGTGAAGAATTTTTGGGGTTTTTACATGGTTTTGGATTTTTCTGAGACAGCACCATTCCTTTGCTTTTTGACAATACCAGATTCACTACTTCATTGGTTATTTTATTGACTGCAGTAGAATCAATTAACTTGGGCGTGTCCTTTTTAAGCGAAGCATCAGAAGAGGAAGGTGCTTGTTTGTCAGCTTGGGCTGTCAGAACATCAGAGCCTCTTTTGGTCAACAAATAGACTTTCCCATTGTACATGACCAGAGCGTTGTCCTTAAGAGGTGTGAATTTTCTTTGCCTCCCGCCAGGGCCGCTGGAAGAGTGTGGTAAAATATTTGTGGAGTTAACTTCTACATGATTCGTGTCTGACAAAGTTTTCAAGATCCTGGAAGCCATGTTATTTGATGACTTCACAGGAATAAGGCAAGGCGATGACGACTGCGGACTTTCTTGCACAATCCACTTCATTGGACTCTGCTGGCAGTGCTGAGCATCAGACGGAGCTGTCTCAGGAGAAGAACCAGTTCCCTTTGGCTTAGCTGTCATTATTAATGATTTTGAAACTTCTGCAGCAGGTTTGGGGCAAATGGTTTGCAAACACTTGGGAAGTACTGTTTTCACCGTGTTCACTGGTGACACATAAATAACAGTGGGTGGTTTTGTACAGTCAGCTCCTCCAGACACGTTTGTTGCTGCAGCCGCCAGTATCTTTTGCTGTATTGCAGGTGGTAAAAAAGAAGCTGGGACAGATTTCACTTCTGCATCAGCTGGTATCTGGAGGTGGTGGTCAGAGGGCAGGACCGCAGACTTGGCAGCCGCTGGAAGACTCGTGTTCACCACCATGAGGGCAGCGTTGCTCTGGTTGGAGGAGTTGGTTACAGCAACGTTCTGCAAAGACAGTCTATCAGCAGGCACACAGCTGCTCTGGGCGGAGGCAGCTGGTTTGGGAGCTATGCTTTCTTTGTCAGAACCTGCTCTAACGCCCTCCTGTTTGTCTAAGGTCCTCGTAAGAATAATCTTCCCAGGATTAGGAGACTGAAAAACAGGTATCTTAACAGAAGAAGGTGCAGTGGTATTGGTAAGCTGTGTCTTAAAAGTAAGACGGACTGGACTAGAAATATTTGCTTTGGAATGATTTGGCATGGCTGAAGACGGAACTATTGGCACAAAGCTTCCCGAAGATTTAGAAATTGGGAGTAATTTCAGCAGGTTTTTTCCATCTGGTCCCGTCGTCTGAACCACACGGTAGACACAGCCTGCAACGCTTAACGGAACAGGGGAGAGAACAGAACGAGAGAAAGGAGAGACAGCGTCAGTGAGCGCGGCACAGACACCCGAGTTACCCTGCACCCATGACTCGCACGCCCAGGAGCGGGGGCGCCGGAAAACGCCAGATTGGTTCCTGGGAACTTCACTGGCAAAAATGGCACTGACCTACTCAGCAGGCATTCTGCTCAGCGCCTCAGAGCAGCGACCGTCTGAAAACAGCAGCCAAGGCGTACACCCCCGAGGAGCGAGAAACGGCATCCTCTTCAGACGAGAAGTTACAA
Source organism: Jacana jacana (assembly GCA_013400555.1). Lineage (NCBI taxonomy): Eukaryota > Metazoa > Chordata > Aves > Charadriiformes > Jacanidae > Jacana > Jacana jacana. The sequence continues at coordinate 9,892 of VZTM01036507.1, forward strand.
GAGCCAAGAAAACCCCCTGACATTAATTATTCTCCTGCCTACAGAGCTTTTGGTTCTGAAAGACCTCACCCCCAGGTTTCACAGGGAAGCCACGGGTTTTGCTTTCCCATCTCCTTGTTACTGTTAAAGCTCCTCCTTAGCGCTACAGAGTATGAACTTCAGGAGAGAGGCAGGAAAAGGCAGGCAGGTGAGTTGCATGGCAGGACAGAAACAAACTGCTTCAGGCACATGCATACAGAAAAAATAAGATGCAGAACAGAGAATACACGTACTTGGTGGAACAGGGTGGTCACCCCCATGCCTACATCTCACCTGCCCCTCATGCCTTAGGCTACAAAGAGATGGAAATCCATCTTTTCCAAAGAGATGGAAAAGAAGAACAACCTCAAATGCCATCAAGGCACATAAATTTATGAGAACAGGATACTAAGTCTAGAAAAGAAAAGGCTTCAAAATCGAGGAGGAATACATGGAAGCAGCACCAGTGGAATCTGAAGAGTGAATACAGAGTTTTTGCAGGTGAGGGGAGGAACTCAAAGCAGCAAACAGACAGAACCGTGTCAAACCAGGAGTCAGCTGTGGCTGCATCAAATGTCAAGATTTTTCAAGTCCATTGCAAGACAAAGAACCTTTCCCACTTCAAGTGAGTTTGCCCAAATACAGGCATCTTCCCCAAAAAACTCTTGGTCTCTCAGAAGAACAATCTAACACCCGCGGCACCGTGGCAGCAACACGGCACACTGAGACGTGTACGATCGAACCAGGGCTTCCCTCCCTCGGAAAGAAGAGGCCAAATGAACTGGACGCAGGTCTCAGGGTCCTGACATCAGATCCAGGAGATTAAAAGGCAAAGCTGCCAACTCTGCTTTCAGCCACCAAGAGCATTCTAGCTCTGTCCCATTGGCTTTCTACACCAATAAATGCACGGAGAACATGGACGTGAGAGTATTTCCCAGTCCAGACGACATCAGTATTGTGTTCTGGTTACCATCAGGGAGTTTTGAAACACTGCCATTGTTTCTGGCTTAGTGTGTCACAGTCTGGGCTTTCAACTCAGCTTGGAACACAGCGACTAGGAGATACCATTCACGGGTTCCACCGTTGCATCTGCTCAGGTCAGTCAAGACATTGCCTTTTCCCATCAAGTGAGAAGCCACAAGGATGCTCGCCACTCCCAGAGTTGGACAATTCCTGCTACAGCCAGGGGGGTCTGGTCAGCCAGGGGTCTAATTAATTTAGCGGCAGTCAACATAAACGGCTCTCATCTGCCTAAATCATAAAGGTTTCAGACACACAGGGCTTTCCTCACTGTCACCTTATAAGTAACTCCCATGTCCAGTATTTTGGTACAAAGCCCCATTTCTAGGTAGGCTGCATGAAAAAGCAGGGGTTTGGGTGATTTGCCAGGGCAGTAGGAAACTGTGCAATACTTTTGTTTTAAAAGTACCATACTGAAAATTAAAATATAAGCAATACTCCACGTGGTTCCTAATGGAAACCACCTCCAGAGGATTTAGTGCCAAGATGGAGTTGGATGTTTTGGGATAAGAAGTGACAGCTGAGAAGGTCTACCAATGAAGGGTGATCATCATATTTTTTCTTAAACATACAACAAGTACAAATATTTTTATGTTTGAGCTTAATTAAAGCAGAAAAGACTCACTCTTGGAGCCACTTTAAACTGCCCAGCGCTACTGATAATGCAGAATAAGACCAGCCCTGAGCTCCTGGACAGGACCCTTCTGGGCTTCTTTAATAATCCTACGATCTCCACTCTCTACTTTTCTTCTCTTTTATAGATAAAAATTAATATTCCGACAGTGAATTCAGAAGGACATTTTCCGGGGGTCCCACAGACAGGGAACTGCACTCACCTCCGTTCACACTAGCACTGCAAAGAGGCACCAAAGGGCAGAAGAGACCCCCAAAGAGGCAACGCTCCTCCACCTGTCAAAGCAAGGGGATACCACTAACTTTTGGGCAAGATCAAGGGGAGCAGATCAGAGAGACAGGAAGCAAGAAAAACTGAGACAGGAAGAGAGAGATGAGGGAGAGGATTCATTTGCATGTTCTCTTCAGCAGCAACAAATATTTCCTTGAGCAGCATGACAGGGCAGTTTCTGGGGCTCAACTCACCTCTTCTCTTTTCTACCTCGAGTCATTCCTCACTGCCCTTGTGATGGGCTTAAAAAAATGGGTTGAAACTGTGCTACAAACAGGATCTTTTAAGCAGGCTGAGGAAGCAACCTCCTCTAGAAAAGACCCGGTTTGTCTGAACTGCAGGTTGTTTGGCTTTTAGAAGCCGGGCAGCTTTTATCTTCACTCTCAATGCAAAAAGAGCAAGAAACCCCAAAATGACAGTTCTCCGGCAAACAACATCCTTTTACTTGAAGGTGGCAGGTTCTTACAGGATTGCAGAATTACAAAAAAGCCAACAGATAGATCAGAAAGAAGGAAAGGAAACGCTGAGATGAGATACTGAGAAGCTGCATTCGGACGTGTTTGCTCAGAGAACCATGAAGGAGGAAGGGAAGATGTTGGGGTCAGAGCTCTTCGATGGCTTTTCCTATTTCAGATAGGAGGTGAAAATGCTTCACCCTATAGATCTCACAGCACTCAAGACTCTTCCAGGGGATACAAAGAAATAACCAGGACCAACATTTCATGGTGCCAAAGTAACATAAAGCATTTTCATCTTGCTCGTGCGTTACCGAGTGATGAAGAGGAGCGCTAGAAACTGCTTTACTACATTCTGTGAAGAACGGATTTTAAGAATACCTTAAGCAGAGTGGAAAAAAACCTCTTTCCATCAGTATTCTGCTTTACAAAGGTCTAATTAATTTAGCTTAGGAACAGGTTACTTTGTTTTCCTAAAAGAAATAATCATAGGAATTCTGTAAATCATGCCAAGTTGTACTTGGGGATTTTTTCCATAATGACTGAAGTAGAGATTTCTTCCCCCTCTTCATCCTCCTTCACTTCCCTACCCCGTAGGTATAAACCCCCTCACATCTCGTAGATTAACACTCAGAAATACTGCTTTTGTTATGACACTTCAGGGTGGCCCAAGGCCCGAATAAATGGCAGATCCCTCAGCAGAACTCGAGGACAATGAGCTCACGGAGTAAAAAAGTGGTGGACTGGTAAAAATCTTATCTAATGGCATCACCAGGAACGACCGAGTTCAGGCAGTTGGCTCTCTCTAAAAATAACGACATTCTACGGCATTCACAGAGGGAACTGTCAACAAAAGGACATTTTTCTTCAAAACAAAAGGACATTTTTCTTCAAAAAAGGTCTTTACATCTTTAGGCAAGCGGTTTGTATGCCAAAATTGAAATTTCTAGTCAACAGAGGGTCCGGCATTAAGCAGGCTGCGAAAGCAGAGAGAACAGAAACAATCAGGAATGTTTATTTATTTATTCATTCAATCATTTCCACCAAACTTAAAAAAAAAAAAGGCGCCTGCATTTCCCTCAATTGAAACTGAATTTCTGTTTTCTTCACTCACGTGATCAGGCCCACCAGTTCTGGGGCCTACAATTCTCAAGCCGTATCCTTCATCCCTCTTACAAGGCAGGAGGCTCAAAGAGCGGAACACTGGGTGTGTAAAACTTCTTCTTCTCTGCGTACTTTTCCCACTGACAGAAATATCCACGGAATATTTACAATAACTAAAACCATTTGCCAACTCCTCCGCAACCACCGGGGCGTCCCAACACAGCACCGCAACCGAAATCGCGATCGTGCCACTTAAAAACGTGTATCCGTGGAGACAAAAAAAATAAGAGACAGAAAGACTTGCTCAAACTCCAACTAAATTTCAAAGCTCTCCCAAAAAACAGTGTCTCCCAGCAGAAGCAACTCCATTTTAGTCCGTTCCTGCCAGCTCTTGCTTTAGAGACAACCTTCACCGTCTACCAGTACAAACAAATCCAACGGGAGCTGCAGGCCACTAGAGATCTCAGAGACACGACTTGATTGATTTTGGTGTGTGGAGTCGAATCCAGGAAACAGCAAAGTGGCATGAACTATAACTGGGAAGCGTGCCCCCGGGGGGACACCGACTGCAGCCTCCATTTCCCTCCTGCAGCCCTATCCTGTCCCTGTGTTAGCTGAACGTTACAACAAAACAGTCCTGGAAATCTGGAAGTTTATTCGGAGCCCGCCAGGAATTCTGTCCAAAATTTAGGTGCAAGCCATTTGGAGGGTTTTCTCATAAAAACCCCCAAACTTTCAACAATGGCAGAAGAACACACTTTCCCGTTTGAGAGCGATTTTGTACTAAAACCCTTTCAGCCCCTTTGTGGGGCGGAGATGGTTATTCTGGGATACGCTCGCTGCTGGGAAGCGCTGGCCGTGCCCGATTGAAAACCACAGCTTCGGCGACCGATAACCAGGTCCTCCCTCGGCCACAAAACCATTAACAGAATTAGAGGCAGAGCCACACCAGCACCAAAGCTCCAGCCCGCGGCCACCAGAGAGCTCCCAAGAGACGGGCAAACCACACGGGCAGCCAGCCCCCGCTGGGCTCCAGCCACCTTAACCCGGGAATGTCACCGGGGAGCTGCGGGCAGCCTGGAAAGCCTCCCCGGCGTGCTGAGAGGCGGCCTCAGCCGGCTCCCATCGTGCCTACGGCTCCGTCTGAATTAAGAGGTTGGCGAGAAGCCGCGTCACCGCTGGAAAGGGGCCGAACGCCGGTGTCTCGGGATCACGGAAGGCTCTCAGATGGAAGGAGCCTTTCAGAGCATCGAGTACGACCAACCGAGCCTCCTGCCCCTCCTCCTCCTCCCTCTTCCCCGCCCGCTGCCGCTACCAGCCGGGTCCCCGCCGCCCCCGTCCCGGCGACGCAACCGCAAAACCGCAACGGAGCGAGTGGCGTCGAGCCGGGGCGAGCGCAGCGCGTGCTGAGGCGGGAGGCGGGAGGGAGGAGCCGCC
>VZTM01036511.1:0-10983 GCA_013400555.1 Jacana jacana
GGTGGCTGTGCTGACCCTGCAGGGCGCGGGGGCCATCAAAGGTGTGTGAGGGCACCGGGGCCGTGAGCTGAGGGACCTGGGGTGCCCTGGATCCATAGGGCGAGGGTCTGGGGGCAGAGGCGGGTCTGGGGTGCCCTGGACACATGTGGTGGGTGTGCGGGTATGGGGCAGGGCTGGGGCAGTGCCCGGGCCATGGGGAGCTCCATCTCTCCCTCCTCCACGGGCCCCAGCTACCCCCCAGGAGGGCAGAGTAGGCTGAGGAGGAGNGCCCCGTGAGACCCCCCAGGGGAAGGGAGAGGCTCTGTGTTGCTTCCCGTCAGGCCTCCCCACATCCATTCAGTGGCCCCATGGGGAGATGGGGAGGCCTTTGGTGGTGGGAAGGGTGCTGACCCTAATGCCTATCCCTTCCCAGTGAGGAACAAGATGATCCAGACTGACCTGTACCAGCGGGATGAGAGGCTGCAGCAGGAGGGTGGCGAGTTCATGTTTGATTTCGATGGGGATGAGATGTTCCACGTGGACCTGGAGAAGCAGGAGAATGTCTGGCGCCTGCCCGAGTTTGGGAAATTCACCACCTTTGAGGTGCAGGGAGCGCTGCAGAACATGGCTGTAATGAAAAACAACCTGGAGATCTCGATGAAAAGGTCCAACCGCTCACAGGCCACCATCGGTAACAACCCTTCATCTCTGGGGACCCTGCCAGGGCTGTTGCTCCCACAGCCTGCCGCTCAGCCAGCAGTGGGGTGCACAGCACCCTGCACCCCTGGAACACATAGGAGCTGGGCATGGCCCCGAGCTGGGGTGCGGGGTCTCCCTGGGAGGGCAGGGAGGAATGATGAGGCTGTTTCTAACCATCCCCAGGAGCTGTGGGACCTGGCTGAGCCAGGGCTCTAGGGCAGCTCTAACTCCTCCCTCCTCCCTGCTGCCCCCAGTGACACCTGAGGTGACAGTGTTCTCTGAGGACCCTGTGGAGCTGGAGGACCCCAACGTCCTGATCTGCTTCGTGGACAAGTTCTGGCCCTCCATGCTCTCCATCACGTGGCTGAGGAACGGGCAGGAGGTGACGGATGGTGTCCTGGAGAGTGTTTTCTACCGAGGGCCGGAACACACCTTCCGCAAGTTCTCCTACCTGCCCTTCATCCCCACCCGCGGGGACTACTACGACTGCCGCGTGGAGCACTGGAGGGTGCCCAAGCCCATCCTGAGGCACTGGGGTGAGGAACGGGGCTGGGCCGGGGTCCCCTCCCCTCGCAGGCAGCGAGGGGGGCTCAGCGCCCCCTCCTCACCCACCCTCCCCCCTCCGCAGAGCCCCAGCTGCCCCTCCCCGTCTCCGAGAGCACCGAGACCCTGGTGTGCGCCCTGGGCCTGGCCGTGGGCATCGTCGGCATCATAGTGGGCACCATCCTCATCATCAAGGCCACCAAGACGAACGCTGCCCGCAACCAGCGCGACACCTTGTGAGGGGGCAGAGCCGTGGGCTCCGTGCCTCCCCAAAGCCAGACCCTCCGTACCCTCAGCCAGCCCTTGCCTCACCCTGGTGGGCTCTGCTCACCCCGGTGCCCCGTTTCCCTGCCCCACCTCCTCAGCACCCCCTTCTCCCATGTGCACCACACTCAGACCTGCTGGAGACTGCTCTAGAGCCAGACCCAGGGGGGGCCCATCCCCACAGGGGGACAATTCCTGCAGAGCCCTGGGGCCTGCTCTGGTCCCACCACCCAGCTCACACCGTGCCACGCTGTGGCTGCTCCTGGCCCCACAGCCATCTCGCGCCTCCTCCAAGCCCAGATGTGGGGTCTGCCCCACAGACCCCTGAAGGGAGGGGAGGGACGCTCTGCCCCACGGCTCCCTCTCGATGCGCAGTCCTGCACCTTCTGCTCCTGCTTTGTGGCTTTCTCAGCACAATAAAGTGGGCTGGGGTTGATCCTGCCGTGTGACCCTCAGCATGATTCCGTTCTCTAGACCGTGCTGGGGTGGGGTGTGTGTGTGTGTGTAACTGCAGCTCTACAGGCCCCCTTGGTGTCTGGCTAATCTGTGGGGCAGTGTGGGGCAGGGCTCCAAGGATCTAGCTCTAGCTCTTGGGCAGAGGGATGAGGAAGGGTGACCTCACCCACCAAGCTGGTGTAGGTGGGATCTTTGCACCTCTAAAGAACAGTCCCGTGGGGGGAGGCACCCATTTGTGGCCCCTGGAGGGGCTCACAGAGCCCATCGGCCTGTAGCCACCCTGATGGCATGGCCAGGAAGGGGCTCGGGAAGAGCCTGATCCTGCTGTGCCACAAACACCAGCAGCATCCCTGGGGCACACAACTCGTTGGTCAACTGGGTGTGGGCAGAGCCAACACCAGCCAGGGCCCAGACCCTGGGCAGGGGAGTCCCCACTGGGTCCACCAGCACCCAGGGACACCCCCAGGGGTGGCTGGGATCCACAAAGCCATGTTCACCCCATGGGTGCGAAGGGCGTGAGGCTGACCCCCTTGCAAGGCTGGGAGCTGGCCAAGGGGTGACCCAAAGAGGGGGAGGGACAAGACCAGCTCACGCATCAGCCCTCTTCCAGCAGGCACTGTGACCCCTCGTGCAGGCACACACGCGTGTGTACCCTGGGCTGTGGAGGGGAACCCTGTAGCTGCCCCCAAGAGCTGTTAGCTGGGACAGGGGGGAGCAAAGCTGGATCTTGCCCTGAGCCCGACCAGTTCTCCCAGCAGCAGCTTTGCCTGGTAACTGGTGACGCCACAGCCGTGCCCTGGAAGTCTCCGGCAGGGCCTGTCCTGGTTCCCCTTTCCTTCCCCATCACTGCCCGGCTGCAGGAGGTCTGCGCACATTGGGTGGGGGCAGTGGGGTCTCTGCAGGCTCCACNGTGCACAGCACCCTGCACCCCTGGAACACATAGGAGCTGGGCATGGCCCCGAGCTGGGGTGCGGGGTCTCCCTGGGAGGGCAGGGAGGAATGATGAGGCTGTTTCTAACCATCCCCAGGAGCTGTGGGACCTGGCTGAGCCAGGGCTCTAGGGCAGCTCTAACTCCTCCCTCCTCCCTGCTGCCCCCAGTGACACCTGAGGTGACAGTGTTCTCTGAGGACCCTGTGGAGCTGGAGGACCCCAACGTCCTGATCTGCTTCGTGGACAAGTTCTGGCCCTCCATGCTCTCCATCACGTGGCTGAGGAACGGGCAGAAGGTGACGGATGGTGTCCTGGAGAGTGTTTTCTACCGAGGGCCGGAACACACCTTCCGCAAGTTCTCCTACCTGCCCTTCATCCCCACCCGCGGGGACTACTACGACTGCCGCGTGGAGCACTGGAGGGTGCCCAAGCCCATCCTGAGGCACTGGGGTGAGGAACGGGGCTGGGCCGGGGTCCCCTCCCCTCGCAGGCAGCGAGGGGGGCTCAGCGCCCCCTCCTCACCCACCCTCCCCCCTCCGCAGAGCCCCAGCTGCCCCTCCCCGTCTCCGAGAGCACCGAGACCCTGGTGTGCGCCCTGGGCCTGGCCGTGGGCATCGTCGGCATCATAGTGGGCACCATCCTCATCATCAAGGCCACCAAGACGAACGCTGCCCGCAACCAGCGCGACACCTTGTGAGGGGGCAGAGCCGTGGGCTCCGTGCCTCCCCAAAGCCAGACCCTCCGTACCCTCAGCCAGCCCTTGCCTCACCCTGGTGGGCTCTGCTCACCCCGGTGCCCCGTTTCCCTGCCCCACCTCCTCAGCACCCCCTTCTCCCATGTGCACCACACTCAGACCTGCTGGAGACTGCTCTAGAGCCAGACCCAGGGGGGGCCCATCCCCACAGGGGGACAATTCCTGCAGAGCCCTGGGGCCTGCTCTGGTCCCACCACCCAGCTCACACCGTGCCACGCTGTGGCTGCTCCTGGCCCCACAGCCATCTCGCGCCTCCTCCAAGCCCAGATGTGGGGTCTGCCCCACAGACCCCTGAAGGGAGGGGAGGGACGCTCTGCCCCACGGCTCCCTCTCGATGCGCAGTCCTGCACCTTCTGCTCCTGCTTTGTGGCTTTCTCAGCACAATAAAGTGGGCTGGGGTTGATCCTGCCGTGTGACCCTCAGCATGATTCCGTTCTCTAGACCGTGCTGGGGTGGGGTGTGTGTGTGTGTGTAACTGCAGCTCTACAGGCCCCCTTGGTGTCTGGCTAATCTGTGGGGCAGTGTGGGGCAGGGCTCCAAGGATCTAGCTCTAGCTCTTGGGCAGAGGGATGAGGAAGGGTGACCTCACCCACCAAGCTGGTGTAGGTGGGATCTTTGCACCTCTAAAGAACAGTCCCGTGGGGGGAGGCACCCATTTGTGGCCCCTGGAGGGGCTCACAGAGCCCATCGGCCTGTAGCCACCCTGATGGCATGGCCAGGAAGGGGCTCGGGAAGAGCCTGATCCTGCTGTGCCACAAACACCAGCAGCATCCCTGGGGCACACAACTCGTTGGTCAACTGGGTGTGGGCAGAGCCAACACCAGCCAGGGCCCAGACCCTGGGCAGGGGAGTCCCCACTGGGTCCACCAGCACCCAGGGACACCCCCAGGGGTGGCTGGGATCCACAAAGCCATGTTCACCCCATGGGTGCGAAGGGCGTGAGGCTGACCCCCTTGCAAGGCTGGGAGCTGGCCAAGGGGTGACCCAAAGAGGGGGAGGGACAAGACCAGCTCACGCATCAGCCCTCTNCAGTGGGGAACATGTTTATGCAGACTGGCCTGTACCAGCGGGATGAGAGGCTGCAGCAGGAGGGCGGCGAGTTCATGTTTGATTTCGATGGGGATGAGATACTGCACGTGGACCTGGAGAAGACAGAGACCGTTTGGCGCCTGCCCGAGTTTGGGAACTTCGCTAGCTTTGAGGCCCAGGGAGCACTACAGAACATGGCTGTACTCAAACAGAACCTGGAGATCTTGATGAAAAGGTCCAACCGCTCACAGGCCACCATCGGTAACAACCCTTCTCCCCTGGGGATCCTGCCAGGGCCATTACTCCCACAGGCTGTGGCCCAGCCGGCAGCGGGGTGCACAGCACCCTGCACCCCTGGAGCACGTGAAACCCAGGCATGGCCCCAAGCTGGGGCGGGTGGTCTCCCTGGGAGGGCAGGGAGGAACTACAGGGCCATATCCAACCAGCCCCAGGTGCTGTGGGGCCGGGCTCTACGGGCTCTAGGGCAGCGCTAACTCCTCCCTTCTCCCCGCTGTCCCCAGTGTCACCCGAGGTGACGGTGTTCCCCAAACGCCGAGTGGAGCTGGAGGACCCCAACGTCCTGATCTGCTTCGTGGACAAGTTCTGGCCCTCCATGCTCTCCATCACGTGGCTGAGGAACGGGCAGAAGGTGACGGATGGTGTCCTGGAGAGTGTTTTCTACCGAGGGCCGGAACACACCTTCCGCAAGTTCTCCTACCTGCCCTTCATCCCCACCCGCGGGGACTACTACGACTGCCGCGTGGAGCACTGGAGGGTGCCCAAGCCCATCCTGAGGCACTGGGGTGAGGAACGGGGCTGGGCCGGGGTCCCCTCCCCTCGCAGGCAGCGAGGGGGGCTCAGCGCCCCCTCCTCACCCACCCTCCCCCCTCCGCAGAGCCCCAGCTGCCCCTCCCCGTCTCCGAGAGCACCGAGACCCTGGTGTGCGCCCTGGGCCTGGCCGTGGGCATCGTCGGCATCATAGTGGGCACCATCCTCATCATCAAGGCCACCAAGACGAACGCTGCCCGCAACCAGCGCGACACCTTGTGAGGGGGCAGAGCCGTGGGCTCCGTGCCTCCCCAAAGCCAGACCCTCCGTACCCTCAGCCAGCCCTTGCCTCACCCTGGTGGGCTCTGCTCACCCCGGTGCCCCGTTTCCCTGCCCCACCTCCTCAGCACCCCCTTCTCCCATGTGCACCACACTCAGACCTGCTGGAGACTGCTCTAGAGCCAGACCCAGGGGGGGCCCATCCCCACAGGGGGACAATTCCTGCAGAGCCCTGGGGCCTGCTCTGGTCCCACCACCCAGCTCACACCGTGCCACGCTGTGGCTGCTCCTGGCCCCACAGCCATCTCGCGCCTCCTCCAAGCCCAGATGTGGGGTCTGCCCCACAGACCCCTGAAGGGAGGGGAGGGACGCTCTGCCCCACGGCTCCCTCTCGATGCGCAGTCCTGCACCTTCTGCTCCTGCTTTGTGGCTTTCTCAGCACAATAAAGTGGGCTGGGGTTGATCCTGCCGTGTGACCCTCAGCATGATTCCGTTCTCTAGACCGTGCTGGGGTGGGGTGTGTGTGTGTGTGTAACTGCAGCTCTACAGGCCCCCTTGGTGTCTGGCTAATCTGTGGGGCAGTGTGGGGCAGGGCTCCAAGGATCTAGCTCTAGCTCTTGGGCAGAGGGATGAGGAAGGGTGACCTCACCCACCAAGCTGGTGTAGGTGGGATCTTTGCACCTCTAAAGAACAGTCCCGTGGGGGGAGGCACCCATTTGTGGCCCCTGGAGGGGCTCACAGAGCCCATCGGCCTGTAGCCACCCTGATGGCATGGCCAGGAAGGGGCTCGGGAAGAGCCTGATCCTGCTGTGCCACAAACACCAGCAGCATCCCTGGGGCACACAACTCGTTGGTCAACTGGGTGTGGGCAGAGCCAACACCAGCCAGGGCCCAGACCCTGGGCAGGGGAGTCCCCACTGGGTCCACCAGCACCCAGGGACACCCCCAGGGGTGGCTGGGATCCACAAAGCCATGTTCACCCCATGGGTGCGAAGGGCGTGAGGCTGACCCCCTTGCAAGGCTGGGAGCTGGCCAAGGGGTGACCCAAAGAGGGGGAGGGACAAGACCAGCTCACGCATCAGCCCTCTTCCAGCAGGCACTGTGACCCCTCGTGCAGGCACACACGCGTGTGTACCCTGGGCTGTGGAGGGGAACCCTGTAGCTGCCCCCAAGAGCTGTTAGCTGGGACAGGGGGGAGCAAAGCTGGATCTTGCCCTGAGCCAGACCAGTTCTCCCAGCAGCAGCTTTGCCTGGTAACTGGTGACGCCACAGCCGTGCCCTGGAAGTCTCCGGCAGGGCCTGTCCTGGTTCCCCTTTCCTTCCCCATCACTGCCCGGCTGCAGGAGGTCTGCGCACATTGGGTGGGGGCAGTGGGGTCTCTGCAGGCTCCACAGGGCTGGAGCTCCAGGTTGTGCCTGTAACGGGGTCCGAGCCCATGGGGCAGGGATGTGCTGAGCCCCATGCGCCCCAGCTCCACGCCCAGGGACTGAGATGGGAACCAGCAAAACCACCATTGCGTTGGGGCTGCAGAGGAGAAGCAGCTCCTGAGGAAACCCCCGGAGAAGGAGCAAATCCCTCCCAGGAGCAGCGATGGACGAGGCAGTGCGGCAGCTCGGGGCCTGCTTCCCTCCTGGCTGGGGGTGGAAGGGGAAGATGTGGCTGGAACAGAAAGCGGATGACGTGCGGCGGGGAGGATGTGAAACCTGTCTGCCTCGCACATGAGTGGCATGCTGGGGTCGCGTGGGGATACCAGAGGGGTCCCTCTGAGCCCCCAGTGGGAAGCACTGGGAAGGGGGTATGGCCGCGGGTCAGTCCAGCGTGAGGTCTGCTGGGAAGCAGAGTTCTTGCTCCGAGGCCTCAATAAAAACTACCTGGAGATAACCAATTCCAGGGCAAAACCCGTAAATAGCAGGAACAGCTGAGCCCCCACCCTTGGCATCACCCCGTGGTGATCAGACAGGAGCTGCTGTCCCTCCAGGGTAGCCCTGGGGCTGGCCCCCACCATGGGTGCATAGCCCCGCGATCCATACCCTGAGGGGGCTCAGCCCTGGGGGCACCGTGGGAGCAGAGGGTGTCAGGTGCCGCTGGGGACGCGAGGCTTGTCCTCCCCCGCTGGCAGAGGCACAACAAGAGCCCTCAACCTCAGGAGGACACTCGTGGTCCTGACATGAGATGCCAGCGGGGAGGGAGGGAGAAAAGGACCCGGTTTGGAAAGCGGACACGGTCCCACCAGTGGGTTGTAGGGTGTCCTAGAGGTGTCCGGGGGCTCCTGCCTCGGCCACGCAGACCCAGAGCCCAGCGGGCACATCGTGAAAGACTGGTGCCAAAACCAGCTGATGTTTGCAGCCCCGGGGCCTGGGCGGGGGGCTGGAGGCAGCACAGGGCTGCTGGGGGAGTCTCCTGACTGAGCCCCAGCTCCCACCCCCCAGCTCCTGGAGGAACCCAGGTGCCCTGACCCAGCAATGCCAGGCCAAGGGTTTGCCTGGCCAGAGAGAGAAGGTCCCACAGCAGACGCTAGGAGAAGGACCTCAGCTGCCTGGAGACTGCCGGAGACTGGTGACACAGCCCAGTGCTGCCTGCTGACTGGTTGGGCTGGGGTTACTGGAGGGCAGGGAGAGCAGGCAGAGCCCTTTCCCCGAAACGCTGGCGTGCCCCATGGGGGCAGACGCTGGCTTGGGTGGAAATCCCCCGTTTCTGTGGGTGTAGGGGGAGGCAGAGGTGGGTCAAGCCAGCAGGAGTCACCTCACCCTGAGGACGCCAAGCCCCGCAGCGTCTGGGCCTGAGGCCAGGCCAGGGTCACTGCCGCATCAAGCCAAGTGGCTGCAGCAGCGCCTTGGGCACAGCAGTGTCCCCTTTCACTGGGCTGTGGCCCATGGGAACTCGGCTCCCTAGAGACCTGCACCAGTTCCAGCCACCGCCTCCGGCTGTGCCAGAGCTGTCTGAACCAGAGCCTCATGACACCGTCACCAGGGAGCCAGTGCCGCAGGCACACAGCCCCCAGGGCTCAGGTGGTCCATGGTAGGGTCATACACACCCCCCCCCCCAGCCCCACACCCAGGGTCCCCTCCGCCACCTTGAGAGCTCAGGGGAAGGGGGAAACGGGTGTGAACGGGTGTGAACGTTGCTGGGGGATTCCCAAGAGAGGGTTCCCTCCTCCCCCAGGGCTGCAATGTCACCAGTTACCAGGGGTGAGGGAAGGCCTGAGCCCAGACAGACAGTGCCCTCGCCCCCTTCCTCTGGAGGGCGGCTTCCCAGCAGGCAGCACTGCACTGTAATGGCCCCCCCGACCAGGGACGGTAGGACAATGCCAGTGCTCTGGAGCGGGAGAGAGACCACAACGTCCCCAGAAGACTGCAACACCCCTTTTTCCTACCGCTAGCACAGCTACGGGAAGCAGGAGGGTGACCGGCGCGTGAGGGTAGAGTGGACAAGAGAAGAGACATGTCTCCCTCCACTCTTGACCTTGAGCTGGGTCTGGGGTCCCACCGCAGAGCAGAGCTGGACAAGCAGGACACTGGGGCGGAAGCTGTCCCCAGCCTCACAGACCAGTGCCCAGGAGCAGACCGACCCCACGCAGTGGAAGCACCTTCTGGGGGTCCTGGACCTAGGACCCACCAACCCACCGAAGCCCACCCCGTCCCGCTGACACCACAGTGGCGGGGGCAGGCACGTGATGCTGGGAAGCAGGATGGGTCCTTTGAGCTGACGGCAAGGGGCACAGAGCAGCTCCAGGCACCTTCTCCCTCCCCAGGCCCTGTCCCAGGACGGTACCGCCCCTGCCCAAGGCCTCTCCGTGCCAAAGCCGGAGCAATCTCTGGCAAATCAGCGCGCGGCGAGCACCAGGACGGCAGGAGTCCCAACGTCCTGGCGGCTTCTTTATCAATCTTTCCCCTGTCACAGCCTCCAGCAGAGCTCCCTTCGTTTCGAGCGAGCCCGACGGTACACGTGGCTCTTGGAAGCTCCCCAAAAACTTGTTTCCACCCAGACCCGCTGGAACCAAGGCCGCCTCCCCGTCACGCTGCCAACCCTCCCGCCCGCCCGCAAGGTTTGGCTCCTCCTCGCTTACCTTTTGCCCACGTGCCGGGTCCCTCCTGGGCCAGGAGTTTCTAAGGTTCCCTCTTGCCTCGCCGCGCTGCCCGTGGAAGCCATGCAGAGAAGGGAAGGCTCCCTCTTTGCCTGGAGGCCGCACCTGCCGCAGTGGGAGAGCTTTGGGTCACGGCAGGCATGGGAGATGCCCAAGAGACCCCCCCTCCACCAGCAGCCACGTTCAACGCCAGCGCCGGCTGGCCACCCGCTTTATCCCCCCGTGAAAAGGCAGCGGGGTGGTGGGAAAGGACGGTGGGCCTCCCAGGGGAGCAGAAGAGCCAGAACAGGAGAGAGAGACGGCGCTGCCTCCTCGGCCCCGTGTTTTTCACGCGGCCCAAACGCCAGCCGGGCCAAGCGGAATCGTCCCTGCTCAGATACGTGGCGTTACACGGCGGCTCGAGGCGGGGGGAGATCAAAGGAGGGGTTTGGGGTTGGAAGGGACCCGTAAAGGTGTGTCCCGGTTTGAGCGGCACGGGGTTCGTTTCTCTTTCAGTAACGTCTCTTCGAGCGCTCGGGGAAACGGGATTTTTAAAAAGACTCCGGTGTCCGAATTTGTGAAAATACTCACTTCACAGCCAGCTCAGGGGGTGAGGGTTTCAGGGTCTCAGTGTTGCTCCCCAGGGGCCGGGGTGGAGAGGATGGAGACCTGGGCACTTGGCCCCCAGCTGCCCACAGGGTTATATCACACCACGAACGTCACATTTAATAGAAGTTAGGAAGTTTGCTGAGGAGTCTCTCCTCTTCCATGGTGGCTGCCAACCTGAGAACTCCTTGCCTTCACAGCAAAAGTCAACGGAGTCCTGCTCTGGGCAAGGGACAGCAACAGCAGGTTGCCCAGAGCCCCATCCAACTTGGCCTGGGATGTCTCCAGGGACGGTGCATCTCCCACCTCTCTGGGTAACCCAGGCCAGGGTCTCACCACCCTCAGCATAAAAAACAATAGTGTCTTCTAACATCTAGGCTGAATCTGCCCTCTTTCAGCTTAAAACCAGATTGCGCCCCGACGGCTCTCACAGCTTGGAAAACCGGCTTTCCACCTCAAGCAACGTGGGGTTTGGGACAGTTTTACCACAGAAACCCTCCTCGCTGACCGAGCACTGCCGGCTCCCCCGCCTCAGCCGTCGGGGAGACGGGGCCGCCATGGCCGCGGGGCCCCGTGGCCGCCGGAGGGAAGGATGGAGGGACGGGCGGCGGC
>VZTM01036512.1:0-17668 GCA_013400555.1 Jacana jacana
TTGCCTTCAGCAATTATAATACATTGAAGTGGACATGAGATTTAGTAAAAGAATAAACCTTTGTATTTCATGGAAGGTGACACTGGACCAAAAGCAACACTGAATATAGTGCATAGCTAGTAGGAAATTTATATATGAACATGGTGTTACCTTATCTATAAAAAGTGCACATTTATTTTTAAATTCCTGTTTCCACTATAGGACACAGAAGATGTATAATGGCAATTCGCAGATGTTTAGAGAAACGGTAACCTCAGCTACCTCACACCCTAACCAACTCTTAGGAGCAAGAAGTTTTTATCAATGCTTTACAATACTACACCACTAAACTGCTACAAGAAATTCTGACATATAGCCATACTGTATCAAAGAAAATTGTTTCTCTGCTGCATAGTCCCACTTCTTATACATAATAAACCATATTAACTTAAATAGTTCTCTAGAATACTGTGGTATTCTGCTTTTTGCAGAGATTACTTTACCGTGGTAATCACATTTAAGAGTTAAAAGAATTTCTGTATTAACCTTTAGAAATTCTCATTTCCTGAAAATACCTCACAAACACTTGAATCCTGTTGCAAATTTCAAGCCAAGAGAAATATTAACATTTTGTCTTATCTGTCCTGGTTAAGTGCAGATTGACATTGTCTATATGCAGTGGGCTTTAGAAGATTTGCTGAAAAAAATATAATTTCAAAACATTCCAGGAGACTCTTGGCTAAATACAGAGACCGTAAGAAATGGAACACCAGATGTGAAGCAGGGCAGATGGGTTGAAAGAGCTTACTTAGCGGGTCACAGGATGTACAGGATCACAGCAGGACAGCTGAAAAGAGCTCGCAATGAAAAGGCGGATGTGTGTTGCACAGACTGAAACAGTAAAATAAAACCTATTTTTCATTTGGCTGACTTTGTTTTAACTTGAATCAAAAGAGGACAGGAGACTCCCTTCGAGCATGGGAGTGCCATGAGCTGCTGTGTAGCCGGCATACTCCCTCAGTGTCAAAAACCACTGCCTGAGACATCTGATACTCAGTTCAGGCAATGGTTTAGCAGACAGTTTTTGCCACCAAGTCACCTCACACAGAGTATATTCACTGTGCTTTGTCCAATGCTCCTGTACACGCACAGCAGCAAAAGGGGGCTGAATTGATTAATATGTAACAGTAGCAGGTCTGTGTTGGGGGTTCCTCCTTGCAGAAATCAAGATGAGCTTCAGAGGCCACACCTGAAACTCAACTATCTGGTCTTGATGTTAATGTTGTGCTTAGTAATTGTGCAGGAAGCACGGCATAATGCTTTAGATGCTGCTACTTCTATCCATCCCTGTTCCAAATCCAGAATACGAAAGGAGATAACCTGGGATTTTGTAAGTAAGAAACTAATTTTATTTAGGCATTTGCATCAGCTATAATTTTTTTTCAATATCAGGAGGGAATGGATGGAAAAGCACATTCTCATGTCAAACTGTTTCCTTGCATGTCTGTATACACAGTCTCTATAATGACATTAGCAGAATATTACCTTTTAAAAGCCAGGAAAGATTTACATCCTTAAAAAACACCCACATCCATGTAACTTCCAAGATTGGTAGAGAAAACAAGAAATATTTCCATAATAGAGGAACAGCCACCAGACTTAAAAACTAAAATTATACTTACTTGAACAAATTCAAAAATTTCTGTATGGTTATTTTTTTTCTAAGTCCCATGCAATCAATGCACACTGTCCCAAATAATTGTGTTTAATGTGGAGAAGTCTTCTTCATTTGTCTTTCCTTGATTTTTAACCTTTTTTTATATTAACAAGATGGGAAAAAACACATGGAAGCTTAACGATAAAAAGAGATGTGATCATTTCATACACTTCAGCCAGCTCCTGCTATTTCATTTTATAAATCTGCTTAATAAAATGTTTTTATGAATCAGTGAAAAATAGAACAAGCACAGGTTGGGAGGAGTCAAAATGAAGCATCTACTGGAGATACATCCTTCTGGTGTGACTTCATACTACAAATTATGTTAAAAGTTAATAACATCAACAATTAACATTAGTCAATAAAGAATCATAAAATCATTTAGGTTGGAAAAGACCTTTAAGATCATCAAGTTCAACTGCTAACCTAACATTGTCAAGTCCACAAATAAACCGTGTCCCCCAGCACCACATATACATACCTTTTAAACATCTGCAGGGATGGTGTTTCAACCACTTCCCTGGGCAGCCCAGTCCAACACTTGAGAACTCTTTTGGTGAAGGCATTTTTCCTAATATCCAGTCTAAACATCCCCTGGTGCAACTTGAGGTCATTTCCTCTTGTCCTATCGCTTGTTTCCTGGGAGAAGAGACCACCTGCCACCTCAGTACAACTTCCTTTCAGGTAGCTGTAGAGAGTAATAGGATATCCCCTCAGCCTCGTCTCTAGGCTAAACAACTCCACTTTCCTCAACCACTCTTTATAAGACTTCTGCTCTAGACCCTTCATCAATTTCATTAAAGCAACATAGCAACAACGAAGAAAAAATTTGCTATTCCATCTTAGAAAAGAAACATGGCACTTCTGCCTCAGCAGTAAAATTTCAACTGTGGGATGAGTGTCAGAATAGAATCTAATTCAGAACGTCTCTTGCATTTCATTACCTCTGAAAGCTGCATGACTGACAGACCCAGAAACAATATTGTATTTCTGCCCAATACAAGTTTGACACAGACAGAAGATGTGTCCTAGAAATTTCACAGCCAATGTACTTCAATCTTTATCTATGGAGAGGCCAATTCAGTCTTTAATCTGTAATTCTTTAGTATCTTTATTAAAATTGCCAAAAGAGGAATGAATTTTTACCAGAAAAGGACAAAATTCCCAGATACAGCCATCTGTCCACAATAAATCAAACAAAAATAATTTGGCTGCTTCACTGTCATGGTTTAACCCCAGCTGGCAACTAGGACCATGCAGCCGCTTGCTCACTCCCCTCACATGGAATGGGAGAGAAAATATGTAAAGTGAGAAAAAACTCAAGGTCGAAAAAAAGACAGTTTAATAGGTAAAGCAAGAGCTGCATTTTCAAGCAAAGCAAAACAATAAATTCATTCACTGGTTCCCATCAGCAGGCAGCATCTCAGTTCTCTCCAGAAAGCAGGGCTGAATCCAGCATAATGGTTACTTGGGAAGACAAATGCAGTAACTCTGAACATGTGTGTCCCTTCTCTCCCTTCTTCTTCCTCCAGCTTTATATGCTAAGCATAATGTCATATGGTATGGAATATCCCTTTGGCCAGTTGGGTTCAGCTGTCCCTGCTGTGTCCCTGTCTGAGCTTCTCGTGCACCCCCAGCCTGCTCAGTGGTGGGGCAGTGTGAGAAGCAGAAAAGGCTTCAACCAGCACCACCAACATCAGTGCACTACAAACATTATTCTTGCCCCAAATCTAAAACTTAGCACTACGCCACCTGCTAGCAAGAAAATCAGTATTAATCTAGAAGTCATCCAAATTCCAATCAGTATTAATTATAGTCATCCAAACTACCAGTTCTTTATGCTGAATGTTCAACCACTAAACCCAGGACATTTGTAATCTCTGTCTCACCATCTTCCTTATGCTTTTCTGCTGCACACATTTTTTTCTATGACTGTCTTTCCTACCAGTCTTGCATTGTCCCAGTGCAGTACACTGAAAATAGAAAAAGGGATCAGAACATTTGAGAACAGTTTTCCAACATTGCTGCAAGATGACCCAACAAAGAGAAGTGGAGTAAAACAAGTGCTCTCTACAGCAAGGAAGTAGAGAAAAAGTAGTTAGTTTAAAATGCAGCAAAGAGGACTTCATTAAGAAAACCTTTGTAATGTTAAGAACAATGGAACACTGGACCAGATCAACTGGGAATTTTGTGTAATCTTCATCATTTGAGATTAGAAGGTATGATTTTGTTCCAACCTTAGAGTACTAAAAGGGGAAAAGATCATCTCTTAACTTCCCTTTTGATTCCAGGATTGGAAAGCTAAATTATTTAATTAATTGGGCAGAATGGATCTGAAAAAATCAGTTTAGAGTAGCAGGAGGTTCTTAAGAAAATAAAAAAAATAAAAAAAAAAAAAAAAAAGAAGAAAATCTGCAATTTTGCATCCTACTTCACGTGCTATGCATTTTAACATTTTGTAGGCACGTGCATGTACCGCAAATGTTGTAACAAGTGTACCTCAAACTTCAGCACATCTAGTTTTGGTAAATAGAGTTTGATATTGATAAATATGCAGACTTGCAACATCTTAAAATACTAAGAATAAAGACTAAGAAAATAAAGCACAGTAACAGATACTTATCTTTAAGAATACAAAAACTAATGCCTTGCTGGTTTAATGATCCTTAAACATCAACAAGACTAGCAACTCACTGTCTGTCATCTTGTCTATTCCGAGCACTGGAGTAGTGCAGATTAGTCTCAACCATTTGACCTGTAATTCTGCAGACTGAAAATGGGACACATATTTCCTGATCTACCAGTATTTCACCTACTCTCCTCTCTCTAATATTTCCAATAAACCTACCTGGATTCCCCAGGACAGTTGGGGTTTTTGCACTGCGCATTGCTCAGCACTGAAGAGCAAGGTGCTTCCTCGCCAACCAGAACTAGCACAATGGCCATGAGGGAGTGGTAATTCCAACAAAAAATGGAACCACCATCTCATCAAAGGCTGGTCAGTTATCTATGCTAAGAAATTTTTCACCATGTATGAACATAAGCAGACAGCACTGAAAATAACTGCAATAACTGAGAGGTAACACCAAACAGAGGCTAAAGCCTGCTGTGGTTTCCCTTGGCTGCAGCCTTTCCATTCTTTCCTCCTTTCATTGTGTTCCAAAATAAAACCTCCCACCAGCAGAAAGCAATTATCACTGTTATTTTTAGATACCACCTCCCATACACTTCCTGACATTTTCTGTAACAAAGTGATGCCTCTGCTGTTTATGAAAGGAAGCACTCACACTAGGAAGGAGCTGGGCATCCAACCTGTGATCAGAAGCAAGATTAAAACACATGCAGCATCAAAAACATTTTCTCCTGACCAGTTCAGTTGCCCTGTCCTGTCTATTGATTGTTGCAATCCCTGGTTAAATAATGTACCTAAATCCCCTGAGTTGTTATACAAGGAGCTTAGTACTCAGCTCTGTGGTTTCTTCTGTGCTGCAGCAGCTTCTGCCTACACTGTGTAGCAGTGCAGAACAGAGAGATCCTGAGCCTCCTTGAACACATATAAGCCCTACTTCAAACAACATAACAAAAGCTGAGATTGAGGCTTATACTTCAGCAACAGCTACATGAACACAACTAAATTGTTTCCAGACCTCACACAGCACCAGTGGTGGGCACGGGTTCCCACAGCTGTGACATGTTTAGTTGCTATATCCTTTCTCATGGAAGTTGCATCTATACCACATCTGCCAAGACAAACACTTCCATACATAGGCATAACATCTCAAGAGACAATAAAATGTGAAAAACTACTCTAAACTTTCATTTAAAAATCACAGACAGTAGAATGTGCTTAGATGGGCATACCACCAAATAGAAAAGAGGTAAGACCATTTTCTAAAGAAAAATTGAGTTTATAGCCAGCATCAAATTCACCGGCAAAATTAAGTGAGCTGCCTTTTCAAGTCATAGACTGTGAACCCATTTTTTTCCCGTTCCATCATCAGTCAAATTACCTATTATGCCCATTTTCTTTGACCATAAACAAGTTAATCAAAAGTTAACCAAAAGCACCAATGAACAACAGAAGTGAATCATGACATCATGCACACAGAAATACAGATTAGTGCAGATAAGTCTCTTTCCCCTCCTTCTCTCATGCCAAATTAAGAATCTCAAATGATTTCTTTTTAAAGGTAGAAATCAAATTGATTTTATTAGGAATATTTCTTACAAATATTAAATATTCCCTGTCTATGAAAGCAGACCCTAAATTCTAAATAATATTTTCCCTATAAGTTTTACTGTAATAGAATTTCACTCATCTTCACTACCGGCATTAATTTGAGCAAGACATAAACCACTTTTAATTCCTCATCTTTCAATCTTATTCAATATAGAGATCGCTAGGGTGCCCAGAGCTGTTTAAAGGTTTCTGACCAGGGATAATTTGCTCGATCAGCTTGAAGTAAGGCAGTGAAAGACAGCAGTCTTCCACCTGTGACAAAAATAAAGAACCAAACCCCTTCTCTTCCAGCTTGAGCAAGCAGCTTTTCTCCTCAGCTTTCTTCCCTTCTCAGACAAGCTTCCTTCATCTGTTTCAATCTCCTCTAGGCAGTCTAGCAGGAAGAGTAAATATGTCTGCTGGTACAGATAACTAAACATATTGTTCCAGCTATAGCCAGACCTCAGACAAATACATACACTTTTTCCTAGATGTTTGAGTTTCAGAACTAGGAAGGGTTTTAATGAAGCACTAGCAAATGTCTTCACATTGACATTCTCCTTTTCCTTTAATATTTATTCTACACAATTTATATTCTTAACTACTCTGCACCCAAATAGACAGACTGGAAGCTGCAAGAAGGGATACAATAGACCTAAAGTTCTTGAAAGTGGCTGTGAAATGTGGATAAACTCACTTATTCCCAATGTTGTGCCCATTATCACACTGACACAGTTGATAAAGATTAGAAATTTCTTCCTTTAATTAACTTTGTTAAAATTGGCTACCAGAACTGGGGATGAAGGGGAAGGATTAAAAACTTTTTTAAAATTTAAATTTAGGCTTTTCAGCAAATGCAAAAAGAAATATCCATTTCAATGGCCTTGCATTTTAAAGAAAATTAAGGTTTTCACATGAATTTGTCTGAGAAAACAGGTAGAAAAAAGTAAGAGAACTTTGTGAGTAGTGTTAAACAAATGATGGGAACACTTTTGTTTCACTTGTCATAATGCTAAGATTCCATATATGAAGCAGATGGCCTAAATTTCTAGCACAGACTTGATTTACCTATAGATATTGGCCATTCATTTGCAAAAATGACATCCCTTAAGGATAAAATCAAAACTAAATAGGATACCCTAGCAAAAATGTGAAAAACAGCCCAAGAAAGCAAATTTCTAACTTGCTGATCCAATTTGCAATTCACTTTGCTATCATCTTCTCCACATCACGACTATTTGTGACCTTCGTTTTTTGGTGTTCTGTTTTGGCGTCTGTTCATAGAAGAACTGCTTTGTGCCCCAGTTCTCAAACCCAGATATGCTGCCTGTGACCACCTGATGGAGCTGCACTTCAGCCCAGTCTCTACTAGGGATGCAAGATCGGCTTGGGTTTGGCCAGCACCTCAACCACGGGTTTATCTGTATTCTACTCCTGTAGGGGTTAGAGACCCTGAATGAAGAGTTTCTAAGATGTTTCAATGCTGTTCTGCTGTACAGAAAAGGCAGTTGACAATTTTAAGAGAAAAACGCATTTAATACCTGCAAGAAAAACTGCTAACTTCAGTTCAATATTCATAATTCAGTAGTAAAACAGAATGTACTAATTTATTAAAAAAAAAACAAAACAAAACAAAACAAAACAAAACCAAAACCCACACTTAATCTTCTACATAGATATAGATATATATACCTATAGAAGAATAACATGGAGGAATCAGCTGAGTTATTAGCAACAAATGCCTTGCTATTGCAGGCGGAATTGCTGTAGGTTTTCTCCCAAATTGCTGTTTTTAAAATATAACAAGCACATAACCTGGCTATGGTGTCAGTGTGTCATTTTTAAAATTCCAAATTCTTTTCAACCAGAAAATGTGTAAAGTTACCCTTTTATTCCACAATGTCTCTTTTTTAAAAATCCTTTGATTTGCAGGCTTTTATGAACAGAGTAATAGACTCATATAATTAAATAAATTTATTGGTTTTACTTTAATGCCCACTGTACTCGTACTAAAAAAAAATGAATTGCCTTGAGAAAACATCAATTTAAAAAATCTACATTAAACTTGTGGAAATAAGTTAAAGGTGCAAAGATACGATACAGTGACATTTCTTTAAATGTTCATTGCATTTGTTCACTGACAAGCACAAAATACTGGTTCATTTATTCTAAGAGAAAAGGTTCTCCACTCTCACTTATTTCTTTGAAACAGTAGTTCATGCTTTAACCATTTTAAAATAGCCATTTACACATTTTATGAGGAACTCAAGTTTGCAAAAACAAATCAAGGGGGTTTGTTTGTTCGCTTTAGAACATGCACATCATTAGTCTTAAATGCTGTCAACAAAGTTAATAATATCTCATGATGAAAACTGCCCCTTCTTCAGTAAATCAGAGTCATAGTTTCAATCTGCTGCTGCATTTGTCCTCAATAAATACAAAATATAATTCATTGTTTCTACTCCCTTTAGGTGCCACCCAATGGGATTTTTTTCCCTTCAAGTATTATGGTCTTACATATCAGTTTTACTGCCTTTCAATCAGCCCCCCCTGCAGTTGGAAAGATCTGTCTGTCCATTGTGCACATCTGCTAGAGCAGATTAATTGATTGTCATTATCAGCAAGTTCATGGAGTGAAACAACAGCCTGAGACCCTTCCCTATCACAGCAGACTCACCACAAACCCTCTATTAAACAAAAGGCCATTATAATGTTAGTTCTTAAGCTCTGGCAGCCCCATTTTCCAGCTTCTTGTCCACCAGCTGGGCGAATGGAAAATAACAGCCTCCCCCACTGGTTAAAATAAAGCAGGACTGACTTGTACCCCACATTGCCTGTGCTGTGCCGGATCTACAAGTGAGTCACCAGGACAAATACAGTTATCATATAATGTGGGTTGGACTCTTTAAGTCTTGCAATCTGTTTAATTTATGAAGCAAAAACATCCACTTTCTCATTTTAGAAAAAAAAAAAGAAAATAAAATCAAATAAAAAGGCAAGCTTATTTTTGACCGATCATGCTTGAAATAGTTTTCAATTTGGTCAAAAAGGTGTCAGACCCTAACTTCAGTGGTACACTTGCAAGTTTTGTCCTTTTCTGAAGTTTCATTAAGATGGTGAGTTGCTTCAATCAAGTTCTACAAAATTAAGTGCAGGAAAATCAGTTATTTAAAACCCATGTCCCACAAACTATGCTTCCTCTTTGCCAGTATGTCTTTGTGTCAGTAAGGCCATCCACTGTTTTTATACCAGACAGAACAGGTCACCTTTCCCATTACTTCTGGATCACAAATAATACTAAGAGAAGCCAAAAAGAAGACAGCCATTCACCACAACTGAGATTCACATCTGCAGGTTGGGATTAGGATCTATGACTACGAAGGTTGCACACTGAGGATGCTGAGCTTTTGGAAGATGTGCAGTACCTCCACACCTGACTGCAGCTATGAATTTCAGAGTCCATACCCTGACCTAATTTTGGTTTTTGTTTGGAGTAATTTTATACCCTCCATACACCAAGACTTGAAATCAGGAAACAAATGAGTATGCGTCAGCATTCATGCATTTCATTTCTGCTTGCCTCCTTTTAATTATGCCTGTTACCTATTTGATGGCAATGACCTATCTGAAAGTGCAATCTAGATGGGCATAAACAGCAATCAGCTAACACACTATTGCATTACACGCTCTACATCTTCTGGCAGAGATTTGCCAGTCAAGAAACCCTTAAATCATCAACTTTCTTGTTTCTGAGAAGTATGACATCTGTTAGAGCATCTGTTCATACTAGGGTAAGCATGTGGAAGCTGAAAAGGTTCTCAAAGCAATTTATGTTGCTTTACATCCTCTCCTGGGCAATGGGTCAGTTCTATCCAAAACCAAATTCTTTACGGTGAAATTGTGAATTTCTTGATCAGGGAATAAGTTGAGTTAAATTACTAAAGATTTTTAGATCTGCTTTCTCAATGCCTTGTATATTAAGTGGACAGAGCTTTGCTGTGATTTCACTAGACTCTGAGCTGAACAGGATATTTGAATTCCTGGGTTCTGGGATGTATTTCTTAGTCCTTGCTCTCAAATACCAGGTGCTGTTACTCATTTCTGGGAACTCCATGGAATGGAAAAAAATCAGTGAGCCTGTCTGCCATTCAAAGCATACCTTGCACCATTCAGAGGAGTTTTTCTTTTTCATGGGAAGGAGACAGCTACGAGCACAGCTAAATCCTCTCTTTGCAATAGAATAATTTTGCCTAGGTCACCAAAAGCCCAAGAATAGACTCATGACTTCACTGAGCTTTACATCAGTCACCTTACCTTTATTTCTCCAATACCAAAATAGAGGTACGTATTTCATACAACAGAAGCTGTAGTGGAAATAAGTAAACTGGTAAGTACTTTCTTACCAATAGAGGGGGAATGTAAGTAGCAATTTAAGTTATTAATTCAGTAACACAAATCACCACTCTGTGATTTCCACAAGAAATATATGAAGTGTAACAATATTCTGTCAGTTCAGAAGGAATTGGAAGATACTGATTCTTTTCCCTCCCGCATAACATATGCTCAACAGCCAGTGCAGGTTGTACCGTGCACATGGGTACCCTTCCTGGGGTAATGGCACCGTGATCAGAGTGCACCCTGTTCCCACTCTGCTGGGGAACTAAAACATTGTGAAATGACTTATGCCCATCGTGACCTCAAAAAACAGAAGCATTCCTCAATCACACTGTTCAGACACATGTGCACATACTGATCTAGATGCTGGTCTAAGTGCTGATCCACAGCAAAACTCACACTCAACCAGCTACAGACAACAATGTCTACACCACATCTGAAAACTCACAGATGTTTTCTTCAGACACTGAAGCTATTGAGATGCCCAGGTACCAGGAAATAATGTAAAAGTGCAGAATCAGCATGTGCCCATAAAACATACCAACTGCAGTTTTGGCTTTTATGGCTTCAGATGGTGACATATGAAATACTGAAATGCCTATGTCCAACTCATCATTTATATTAAATAGCTTCCTACTTTCCGATAACTAGTGAATATATATTACAGAGGTTTAGTCAAAACATCCCACTACGTCGTCTGTAAATCTCTGTCTACTACACCAAAATATTTGCTGTCCATGACAGATGCTCTTCAGATTTTAGTCATGTTCTTGTTTTACAAGGATCAAAAAAGTGATACTTACATACTTGCTCCAAGTACCTGACCAAGACAAGGCCATAAACAGAGTTCTACTCAATCCATCTGCTTTTTTTTCAAGTGTTGGGTTTTTTTGTTGTTTTGGTTTTTTTTCTTTTAAACTGCCCAAGGAACTCAAGTTTTAAGACTGAGATTAGATTGTCACAACATTGCCTTAAAAAAGCCATGTATGCTAATGCAAGCCTGACATTTTCACATAAATCAGCAGCTATCTCCTACTGTATCACTTAGTGCAATTAGTATTTTAAATATCTTTTGAATTTTCTATCTGCAAGACATGTTGACCACAAATGGCAGCACATACGTTTTTTGTTTTTTTTTTCCAAAGAGCACCATCAGTTACACAGATGTCAATACATTATCTAACTCAGAAGTGCAATCTGCTAACTACAGGAGTAAATGCTTTGGCTTACATTTAAACCATGAGCCATCAAAACCTAGCTTCTCTAAAATTACAGGGATTAGAAATATCAACATAAAATATACTTTCACACAGTTCTCCCCTTATTTTGTTGTGCTTACGTACTGCAGCAGTTTGAGGAAATCTTTTTTTTTTTTGGCAATTATTTTTATTAGTCTATTAATCAATATAAAAGCCTTATTTCTTGCAAAACAGAATATATTTCTTAACAGATCATATATATACTTATTTAATGGTTGCAAAATACCAAAGATATTATTAATGTTTGGGTTCGTTTTGGTTTTTTTTTTTCAATTACTAACAGAGGTTTTGCTTATAGACAGTAATTTTTCAATCATCCTGTAAAATGTTTTCTGCCATGGACACAAAACAGAGGCTTCATAGAAACTGGCAAAACAAAATCTATCAGAGGAGCAATAACATGATGTTTCAACTACTAAATTCCTTCATACCAACATGCACATCTTGGGGACTTTAACCACGGATTACTGGCATAATGGACTACGCCAGCCTGTGTCAATTCCTACTTATGTCGCTTTAATCAGGATTACCAACACAGGAAAAGCATCAGAGCTTCAAAATACCCAATATGTTCTATTTTGTAAATGCAACTTTTTCATAAACGATAATACTGCAATGTGATGTGAACACACTTTATGCATCACTGTCCCCCTCTAAACTGAGTATAAATTATCCATATGAACATCTGTTGCTAGAAATATGTATATTTAGCAATTTTAAGATAAAATAAGCTTGTTCTTTTTACTTAAAGCAGTCACAAACATGAAAATTACCTGAAAATTACTCAAGAGCAGCCTTCCCCAGTTTACAGAAATGCATTTAGATTATCTTTTACTACATTTAAAAAAAAAAAAAACAAAAACAACCAATATTTATCTTCCTGGTTTAAAATTCTTAATAAAGTTTAAAAACATGGAAATACTGAAATGGATATCGAATATGAAAATCAAACATGGAAGTACTGAAACTATTTTATAAATGTGTCACTCAGTTGTGCATTGCCTTTGAACAAACGCCAAGCAGACCAGACACACCAATCTGCATTTAAATTATGTTGCATTTTCTATGATATCTGGGAATACTAACACAAGATGAGAAAGGTGACTGCATTACATATAAAGCTACATTAAAATATACATTTGTGTTTCTTTAACATGAATTACTGTAACATTCATAATACTGCACCACTTTGATCTTAATATCACTACAAGAAATGACAAAAGGTAGTTTGATATGGTAGTTCTGGCAGCCTAAATTTAGAAATATCCTCTGCATACTAAATTGTTCAAAATTTCAATTTTATCTCTGGAAGCTAAATCAAAACTAGTGGATCTGTCATGGCTATAAAGTCACTATTCAACAAAAGAACAATGAAACCATTATAATTTGTCAATACTGCAACACTACATTCCAATATATTTTTTTTTATTTTTAAGCCTTTCATTTAATTTATCCTTTGAATCCAGCTCCACCAAGGGTTCTGTTATCTGTTTAATTAAAGACTCTAAAAATCTTTGAACATATAAAAATCTAATGTAAGTAATGACTGTTATTATCTTCCAAGAACTACAAAAGAAGTAGTCACCTCTACCAGAATAAACACTCCAATAATTTAAATCTACTCGTATTTATTATTCAGAAGAAAGACCCTAGTATTCAGAAGAAACACTAAAAAATCATAAAACCACCACAAAAACATCTTAAAGATTCAAATGAACAAAGACAGCAAAGACTATCTTAGCATTTTTGTTGCTATCTTTGAAGCACAGAAATAGTAACTTCTCAACTGGCTCTTATGGATTTCATAGTTTATTTAGATATTTAATTCAGCAACTCTTGGCATTAAACAGAGAGTTTAAAAAAAAGTGGGTTTGGCCCATCAGTACATCTGGCTCCATATCAGATCTCTGATACAGCCACTCCACCCATTTTTTCCACTTTTTTGTCACTAAACTCTCCAAGACTGGTACTGCATCATTCTGATTAATCAGAAGTTAGATGCAAGTTAGAGCATCCAAAGCAGAATTCACAAGTTTCTGCTTTAAAAACAAACAAAAATCCCAGTTACAGAAAGCTGAGGATCTTGAATAATCAGAATGGGAAAAAATTGAAAAAAATGAAGAGAAGTTGCACAAAAAGGGCTGGAAAGATGCAAGATTGCCAAATCTGAGGTTTTTATTTTCTGTTGATACTTTCAATAACTCAAGCTGCAGAGAAGCTTTCTAGTGGCATCCTCCCAAAACTCCAATAAACTTCAGAGACTTCTATTGAAACAATGATCTTTAACAAGTATTTAGATATGTGATTTTCACAATAATAATTTTTCTTATGAGCTAGAGATAATGCTGTGCTGGTAAATGGCATACACATCTAATGTTTAAATCACTTGCTTTGACCAGCTGAAGTGGAATGCTATTCTTCAGCAGTGGCTTGGATCTGAAGCTTTGATCAGTGGACAATAAAGGTCAGCCACAACTTGGAATGTACGAATGGAAGCATGGCCAGTAAATCAAAGGACTGGATTTCCTCTCCTCTACTACACCACCTAATGAGTGGTGTAGTAGACCACATCTTGACACTGTGTCCAGTCTGGGGCCACGCTTGATCGTACCATTTTACCTGATTGCTCTCTGACACAGTTTTGAGGAACTCCAGACAAACAGGAGAGGAAAACATTTCTTTAGAGCACCTTGACTTTTCAGAGTACACCACAGCCTCCAGTTTATTACATGAATCATAGAAAATTATAAACCTAGTTGTTTTAAAGTTCAGCAACTAGTTGCACAGGTTAATACTGAAAATAAAATACCTATCTGTAAACCACTTCTCAGTGATCCACTGCGGCTGAGGATCACAGACTAGGAGTCCAGACAAATAATTCTATTCCATAATAATTTTACTTCTTTATACAACAGAAGCATTTTCATAAGCATTTGCAATTTGAATGCTTTATCCAAATCATTTTTTTTCATTTATTTGTAATCTCCACTTTCATATGCAGTAAATCTCAGCATGCAGTAGCCATTGTAATCTATCTTACCTGACTCCATTAAATCAGTTATTTTTTTCCCTTTAAAGAGCAGCCTAAAAATTGGACGTGATGTTCCAAATGAATAATTTCTAACTTACTACTTTCACATTTTTTAGTTTCAAACTTCCTTTTAACACATCTAAGAATCCTACTTGCATTGTCAGCTCCTGTTGTTAGATGTAGTTAATGCTCAAATCAAGCTGTGATGTTTTCACTGCATGAAAACAGTAACCCTGTTAAGTATTGCAATTATATCATCAGTATCATCACAGAGAATTATGCACGCATAGAAGTGAATGTCAATGCAAAAAACCACACCTTTGTTGAATGAATTTAATTCATTTGGTTCAGTTAGTAAGAGTCTGGTTTGGGTAATATAAATACTGGATTTTTCATACTGTTTCCAGACTATGTTCTTTATTTACAATATAGGCCTCATAGTCAACTGGGACATGACAGGCTAGGACTGGCTGTGAGAAAACCAGGAGAACAGGCAAGTGGTGGCATAGGCTGACCAGGGGCTGGGCATTCTTGGGAGGGTCTCAGGCCCCAACAGGATGAAACTCTGAGCAGTCTGGTCTGATCCTGTGTCTTACTCAGCTCTGAGCAACTCCTCACGCCAGGTATCTTCCAAGATTCTTCCTCAGTAAAGTTGTGCTGTATTTGTGATTCCTATTTCAGTGCTGGCAAGAGGTAGAAGCTTCTTTGACATCTTTTCATGCCTTGCACGGTAGGAGGAACAAACATGTCAATGACTTCCCTTACAAATAATGGATTTACAGTGTATACTATGATGCCCAGGCTGATTTTATTTTACCCATTTAATAAAAACTTATCACGGTGGCATGAAGTACCCTTCCTGTTTACCATATATTACACCACCTCTGAAAGCATGATCCTATCTTTTCAAATTAAAAAAAGAAAAAAAATAAAATTCAGATGCATGTTATGATTACATGAAGTGAATTACAGAATCACAGAATAACACGGGGTTGGAAGGGACCTCTGGAGATCATCTAGTAAATTCACCCTGCCAAAGCAGGTCCTTCTAGAGTGAGTTGCATGGGAATATGTTCAGGTGGGGTTTGAATGCCTCCAGAGACAGAGACTTCCCCACCTCTAGTGGCAGCATGTTCTAGTGCTCTGCTACCCTCAAAGTGAAGAATTTCCTCCTCATGTTTAGAAAGAACTTCTTATGTACAAGTTTGTGCCCGTTACCTTGTGTCCTCTCACTGGACACCACTGAAAAAAGATTGGCCCCTTCCTCCTGACATCCGCCCTTTAAGTATTTATAGGTGTTGATCAGATCCCCTCTCAGCCTTTATATAACCCAATATATAACCCAAGTTCCTTAACCTTTCTTCGATGGAGAGACGCTTCAGACCTCTAATCATCTTCATGATCCTCTGCTGTACCCTCTTCAGCAGTTCCCTGTCCTTCCTGAACTGAGAAGCCCAGAACTGGATACAGTACTACATTGGCTAAGCCGATTTCTCCTGTGATACTCAACTGAGGTTTAAATAATATGGAGTTTTCAGTGCCTCAGAAATCTCTGCACTGCACTCCATTTTGCAATAAAATGTGTTAATGTCAAAAAAGACCTGATTGTATGTCATTGCTCTCCTCAAATCAGCTCTACTTACAGACACTTCAGATCTAGTTTGCCAAAACATGCATCAAAAATTAAGAAAAAAGGTCTTACAAGGCTACTGGCTTGAGAAAAGTCTTTGTACAGGCGTGGAAAAGGAAGAAAAGCTGCCAAATCTAAAGGGAATTCTACAAAAAAGACTGATCTATTTTCAAATATTGAACCAAAAGTACCTTCAGAAAAGCTGTTGGCTAGATGAAAGTCACCAAGTGCTAAAAAGAACAGAATACAGCAGTTAGAAAGGAAACATATAATGTATTTGAATTATGATTACCCCGGGCATGATGTTAACTAATTATCATATAAATATCATAACATTTTGCTTTCTTTATGTAAACATCAGCTTTCAAAGTGTATTCCTTTCTTCCTGTATTTACAGCAAACTTTCCACTTCTAATACCAGCTTTCACGCTTCTTGAACTCAGGTTTTCCAAAGGTCACTACTCCTTATTATCAAATATAAACAGAATTTGTATTACATTTTGCAGAGCAGAAAAATAAGGGGACTAGCATTAGTCTGCTGTTAATTCTCAAAACATTTGAGTTTCAAATACCATCTTTTATATTCAGTTTAAGCATAGACAGGTTGACAGCGACCTCCTGCCTTTCACCTAAACCGAAATCAATATTTTAAAAATGCTGTCATTCTTGTTAACTGTTGGTTTTTTTAAAGTGCAAACCAAATGACAGAGCAAGCACTTTATTCACTCCTCTGAGATGTCTCCATGAACCTACATGACAGAAATTCCCTGACTGATCCAACTCTGCAAAGCTGAAGGGTTTACAGTCATGTAATGCATTCTAGTACAGCTATGCATTAGTAACTTTTTTCTATTATAATTATATCACATTTTTGAACCTCACAGCCTGCATATACAGCCCATAAGGTGCATAAAAATACTCTCATTTTCCTGGTGTGTTTTAGGTGCTTAAGCAGTGCACAGTCAGTTTTATGCCTCAATGTAATTACAAATAAATTATTTGCACAGGTTTCTTTCTGGAAAGAATAAGAAAAATACCAAGCTAAGGAAATTCAATTACTTCAGGCACATCTTAGTTCTCTAGGCATATGCGTGCACATCTAATTATGTGGCACAATATAAAAATTTTACCTGAATAAATTTTAGGTAGAAGATTTTAGAGAAGTATAAAATTTATCAATGACTACCATATGTTAAGCATTAATCTAATAGCTTTGTTACTATAAGATCTCTGAGACAGTATTGTAAATCTGTACTAATTGATTTATAAGTTAATATTATGTCTACATATATGGAGTAATTATACAAACGATATATTCCATATACTTTACATGGGCAATACTGATCATTGAGGCTTTGTTTATTATTATTTTTGTGTAATAAGTACAAACCATATTTTTTTATATTTAAAGTAAATATGGAAAGGCAATTAACGATAG
>VZTM01036516.1:5891-24301 GCA_013400555.1 Jacana jacana
CTGGACTCTCTCAAGCAGTTCCCTGTCATTCTTGAACTGAGGGGCCCAGAACTGGACACAATATTCCAGATGGGGTCTCACCAGGGTAGAGTAGAGGGGAAGGAGAACCTCTCTTGACCTACTAACCACACCCCAGGATGCCATTGGCCTTCTTGGCCACGAGGACACAGTGCTGGCCCATGGTCATCCTGCTGTCCACCAGGATCCCCAGGTCCCTTCCCCTAGGCTGCTCTCCAACAGGTCATTTCCCAACCTATACAGGTACCTGGGGTTGTTCTTGTCCAGACGCAAGACTCTACACTTGTCCTTGTTATATTTCGTCAAATTTCTCCCCACCCAACTCTCCAGACTGTCCAGGTCCCACTGAATGGCAGCACGGCCTTCTGGTGTGTCAGCCACTCCTCCCAGTTTGGTGTCATCAGCAAACTTGCTGATAGTACACTCTATTCCCTCATCCAAGTCATTGATGAATATATTGAACAGTACTGGTCCCAGTACTGATCCCTGAGGATCCACTAGACACAGGCCTCCAAGTAAATTCTGTCCCATTGACCACCACTCTCTGGCTTCTATCCTTTAGCCAGTTCACAATCCAAGTAAGATTTACATAGCTATTGCAGTGCTGGTTGGAGAAAAACAATGTGAACATGTGGTGGTTGGCAGTTAGTTAGTTGAAAGCTGTATTATTTTAGGAAGGAGACGCAGACTTGTTGCCTAATCTCCTGAAGAAAGGCTGCTTCTTGGCGGCATCCTCCGGTGATGCCAGGCTGGCTTGGCGCCAGCGCGGGGGGCGAGGAGGACGGAGAAGGAGGCAGCAGTGGAGAGGAGACTACAGACATTGAGAAAGAAGGTGTGCCCCAGTTGCATTTCTTCTAACATCAACTAATTAATGACTAATTTATGAAAAGACTATTCATGTTCAAACGTTTAGAAATGTTTCACACACACCACCACCCGCCCATATTTTAATCATCGTCCTCTTCATCCTCCTCAGTGCCTTCCTCCTCTTCCTCTTCCTCAGCTGCTGCTAAGGCCTCTTCCCTGGCAGCCTTGAAAGCCAGTTCCTCCGCCACGGTGGGGTCTCTTGTCTCAGTGACTTCTGGCCCGCTGGGATATTCTCCTTGGGCTGGCGGAGGCAGTGTGGGCGTGTGGTTCTCGGGGCTGTATTTGTGACCCCAGCCAAAGTAGATGTTATCAAATTTCCTGAGAGAGAAAAGTGAGAGATCACACATTCCCGCAACAAAACATCAGTGGAGGTGTTGTCAGGCTCCCTTACTCTGCTCTGCAAAAAAGACACTACAGTGCAGATATCCAGTAACAGAAGTATTTAAAAGAAGGCACCTCTTTTTAACTGCTTTAATTGTTGATTAATATATCTCCTGCTTAAAAATCTCCAAATGCTAAAATGATGAAGGCTGTGCGCTGTCACTGCACTGTATTGCAGTATGACTCCACCCCCGCAGCGGTAACAGCACTCTTTCTGACAACTCTAGTGCCCATTTAAAAACAGGTAGGGGTAATGACTGTACCATGCATAATTGAAAAAAATTAACATTAGAATCACAGAATGTAGCTGTTTTTGTAAAAAGTACCACAGACTCACAAGAGGGAATGGCTGCAAGCTGCAGCAGGGTAGGTTTAGGCTTGACATTAGGAAAAAGTTTTTCACAGAAAGAGTAGTCAGTCACTGGAATGGGCTGCCCAGGGAGGTGGTGGAGTCACCATCCCTGACCGTGTTTAAGAGTAGATTGGATGTGGTGTTGAGGGATCTGGTGTCGGGGAGAACTTGTAGAGTAGGGCTGATGGTTGGACTTGATGATCCTAAGGGTCTCTTCCAACCTATATGATTCTATGATTCTAAATCAAGGGCTGTGCCCAAATACTAACTGGACATCTACATCCATTAACTTCATACTAGCCTTTCCAATGATTATTCATTTTCAGGCTTAAATATATACTTACTGTTGCCGTGCACATTTAAGTGGCCTCCACCAGTCTCTGGAACAGTTAGACTTAATAAATTAATGTAATGAATTAATAACAAAGCAGCTTTGTCTTCATTAGACAGGTATCTGTGTTTAGCATATACAATCTAGGTTGTAACCATGTCAACTAGCTACTCACTTGCCAGATGCAAAGGCATATGCTCCAGGCCATCGGTTGGACTGGAGAACTGCAACAGCATATTGTGGGATCAGGTTCGTAGAAGGCTGAGCTGACCAAGCAGGGATGTTTTGAATTCCTGGAGGCAGCCAAACACTCAGAGTCAAAGAATAAACTGGCTTATGAGCCTCTACAAAGTATTTCAAAACTGTGCAACAAGACCTTTGCAGAATATAAGCAATAGTTAAGTGTAAGTTGCATGTGAGAAGAACCAGAAGTCAGAAACAATAAATGCAGGTGCTGCATTTAAACAGGGGGTTTCGATGTATGGGTAGGTAGTGCTGGATGATAAGAGCCACGCACAGAGAAGATCATGCTCCTGAAATTCAGTAGCACCCACCTTTGCTTCTTCTGTCAAGGACTTTTTATCACTTATGGGGAAGTTATGTAGTTATATTTCAACTTGATCAAAGAATGGTGAATAGGAAAATAATTTACTATTGATGTAATCTAATATTCAAGTTCCCATATTCCCATGATTTGCTGCAGTACCATGCTACAGGATCTGAATTCCTATTTATATATCTATGCTTGCGTGTACATATATTACATGTCTACACACGTTGTTTTTTGTCTAAAAGGATGATGGAAAGATAGCTGAATGTATTTCATGTAGTGAGCTCTCTTGAACTTGCAGTAGCCTGACAAGTCTGAGGTATTTTTTCTTTTTATTCTAAACAAGACTGTTAATTAGTAAACCCAATTATTTAAATTTTAATGTCGATACTGTTAACCATTTTGCTTCTCATCAATTTTGTAAAAGAATGTGCTTACCCTACAGGGGCAAACTATATTGCCCCATGAAGTGCCAGAGTACTTTACCTTCAAATATTTACTACCTAAATGCTAGCATTTCTACTGCTGTCTGTGAAAGACTTCATATTCCATGAAGAATACCTTCATCTTCAGAGAGAGGTGTGAGAAGAGGAGGTCCTATTTCCTGCTGTAGTTCTTGCTGTAGATCATCTGGCTCCTCTTCTTTCTCATCCTCTTCATTTTCTTCTTCTTCCTCTGATTTTTGAAGAGGATTAAGCCAAACACAGCGACCCTATAATTGATATAGAAAAAACAATAAATACATGTAACAATCACCGAAAAAAATATTTACAGTATTTTGGTTTTAAACTTATTCATTTGCTTGTTTTGCAGAAGAAAGTAAGCAGCAAAAAATAAACCAGAAGAAACATAAAATAAGTTCCATTTAGCATACAATCATAAGCTATCTGCATTTTAGCATCCTGCTCAAGAAAAGACAATTTAAAATATTTTTGTCAATTAAGGACCTCAAAAGAGAAAACCTAATATAGAAGATTACCAGAAATTATTGTTCTATCAAGACTTAACTCCATATAGATATGTAAAAACAGGTTTCAATCTCAAGAACACACCACTGAAAATAGTACTAAACTTAGAAGTTTCCTACAAATATATATATATATATATATAAAAGTATGCTATATGCAAATATGTGCAACATATTTATATATTATATACTATATCAAATATATTTTATGTAGAAAGATATTTCAGTACAATACTATTTCTGGTGATTAGTTCAAATGTGCAGGTGAGGGCTGTCATTTACAATGTGAAACCCTGAGTACTACGGTGGCAGGGGTACCCGAGGTCCACGTAAGCTATGCCCAAACATACCTGCTTTAGAATACTCTGTACATTGTGTACCCATGCGGAGAGAGAATCCACCATTTCAGCCACAGAAAGAGGCTGAAAGTCGGGGTTTTCTTCATATGTATCTCTTCCTCCTTCCGTCTCCTCCTCTTCATCTCCTTCTTCCTCTGCAAACTGGTAAAATCCAATGGGAGAGATCTGTGTTCCTGCTGAGATCCGAGCTATCTGTGCACGCAGGTAATTGGCCTCATTTCCAGGGAAAGGAGGAAAGCTCACAACAGGAGCATCTAGCCTGCCAGTGAAGAACTTCTTGATTTTCCTGGCACAGACTATCTGGGCTGGTGTCACTGGAGGCAACTTCACCCAGGGTTTGCCTGGCTCATTACAGACAAAGTAGACGTACTTATTAGCCCCAGTCCCATTTTCTTCTTTTGGGATGACAGGTGGGGGCTTATAGGTGGACACTGGTGGTTCATACTCTTTTTCTTTCTCCTCTTCGTCTTCAACCTCATCCACCTCTTTCCCTCTTTCCTCAATAATTTCTTCCTCTTCTGTTTCATCCTCCTCTTCCCCCTCATGGTACTGGACTTCAGCTATAATATAGTTCATCTCCAGGCCCAAAATTTTGCCCCAGAAGCGACAGGTTTGGACTGGCTGAACACTAATTAATTTTTTAAGGGCAAGGAATATATGATAAGATTCATCTTTGCTTAAGCCAATTCCAGCTTGTTCAAAATAAAAGGCTGTCTCCATCACATTAGGTAGAGGGGTCTCTCCCTGGGAAAGAAGATCTGGAGTTAGAGCTGAAGAACAGTATAATTATCTTTTTGAAAAATTAAACATGTTATCCACTGAATGTTATACTTCATTTTCTTATAGTGCCACTCGTTCTCTCAAGGGGCTTTGCAGACATTCATTCACTACCTCTTCCACTATCATTTAGAAAAATTAAAAATGCCATTCAAGGGTAAAGAAGAGAACTGCAGCTTTTAGAATACAGGATTTCAAAATTCAAACTCCTAATAACTGCAAAATAAGGAAAGTCAGAATTCTTACACAGGACCTATAAAGGACTTCAGCACTTGGGCATATCAGCTACGTAAGAAGCTTTGATGTCTGCAAACAGTGTCACTGTCTTTCCTTGTGTTCATGGCAGATGCATTTGGGGAAAATATAATACATATTTTATGTATTTAGACACCAGACTTGCAGTACCCCTCTGGAGTGAGTGTTGTTCTTTTGACAACCTTGGCATAAAGCTCCCTGCGTTTTAAAAAATTCTATCCTCTGCTCTTACTGAAGTGTGTAGTAAGACTCTTAACTGGCTTCCATGGAAGCAGAACTAGACCAATAATGAAGATTTCATCAAATATTTCCATTCGCTTTATCGCACTTCTTTCATCTCTTGGGGGTAGGCGATTATATCACACAGACAAAGATATTAAAACTTATCCATGGCAGGGTAGGGAATTTGGAAGTAGTACTAGTTTTGTATTGAATTTCTTTGGCCCTTCCAGGTTTCTTAGAGCAAGATAGAGAGGAGTATGAAAAATTCCAAATTCCTTTTTGAAATACCCTACTTTATTCCTTTTTTGTTATCACATATAGTTACTGCAAAATAAGTACTAGGCTATGGAAAAGTTGAAAGGCTGTGTCTTCTGTTCTTAGTATTTGTATTCTGCGTGGGAATTAATTTGAGTTTATAGTGGTAACATCATATGAAATCAATGTCCTCTTGATTAGTTTCTCTTAGTTATAAGAATTCTCTTAATATTTCATTGGGTACAAATGCTTCTGCATATAAGCAACTGAATTCTGAAAAATACCCAATTTCAGGAATTGGCTTTTCCACACTTTTTGTTTTGTTTTGTTTTGTTTTATTTTGTTTTGTTTGTGTGTGTTTTTGTTTTGTTTTGTTTTGGTTTTTTTGTTGTTGTTGGTTTTGGTTTTGTTTTGTTGGAGAAGGATAGACTGCAACCACAGCTGGAGCTGGAAGGATCACAAAATTCTTCATTTTACAGTAGTAGCTGTGCACAAGAATGTGTCTGTGTCCAGAATTATGGTCACTTTAGGTAAAGAAATGTCACTTTTGATAAAGTAAAAAAAATGGGATGCAATATTCCATGCTGAACTGGCATATGGGAGATACTGTAAAATTTATCTGCGAACCATGTCTATAACATCTGTGATTTTAAAGCCTTGGAATACTGGTTTTACTACAGGAAAAAATCCAAATTAAGTAACTAGATGATGTTTCTTGTTCATAACTACGAAGAGAATATGTATTGTGACTGCAATTATTTACATGATCATGAGGAGTTACAGTACAAAGGAGACCACAACTTCTTCCCTTCCCTTTCTGCCATCCTCCCACCCATTCCCATGTATATACGATATCTGTTTTTCTCTGATAATAACTCACTATCTCTTCTTCTAATTCTTCTTCTCCTTCTCCATTTGGCTTGAGGAACAAAGCTTTACGCTTTTCTGCAGCTTCAAATGTTGGAAGAATCTCATGTTCATCTCGAAGTGTGTCCATTTTTTTCTGAAACTGAGCCCACTTCATGTCCTTGCTGATATTCTCAATTATGTCTACTGCATTTGTGGGCTGTTCATCCAGGATCTTTGTTAGCATATTAGCAAGATGATCATATCTGTCATATAAATGTAATTATTATTGGCCTACTATACAAAAGTCTTAGAAAATTATGTTTTAATATCAAAAGTAGAAGCTAATCACCTGGAGCTTTGGAGAAATAGTTAATGTAGTTAGATGAGAGAGAATCATAGAGCATCATGGGAAAGTAGACTTGAAACTAGCCTGATTATAATATACTTAGGAGTAGTCCCATCTCCCATTTTGGGGACATACCACAACTGCCTCAAGAGCTGAAGCTGCATTTAAACTTGTTCTTAAATCAGTTTCCCTTTGAACTCTATAAATCCCCTTAGGAATTTTGATTCTGAAAGATGTTGGACACACACAAGTATAACATAGCAAAGAACTAAGCATTTATAACATATTTTCCCATTCTATATATACCCTCCTGGTATCCTCCCCTTTCTTAACATAACACTTTGGTCTTTTACCAGCACTATTTTTCTCTCCGTTCATGCTTCCTACCCTTTCAATTGTGTCCCTTTTTCAGACTTACAAGTTCAGGCCAGATGTTGTGCTGCTCTTCAGTAAATAGGCTTTTGCATTCTGAATTGCCAGCGTTTGGGATTTGGGATCGGGTATCTGATCATCGTAAGGGCTGTATCCTGGCTGATAAAGACCGTATCCTGGTTCATGTGGCTGATAGGGGCCATGCCCACGTTCGTAGGGATCTTGTTCTACTGTATATCTCGGATAGGCGCTTTTTGGTTCCAGTGACTGGTAAGGATCCAATCCTAGTGCATGTGCCTGATACATGCTGTGCCTTGTCTCCTGTGCCTGATGAGAGCCTTGTCCCCGTGTGTATCTCTGGCTGATGTTTATTTCTAGCACCTGTAGCTTCTAAGAGTCTTCTTCTGCTCCCTGTGGATGACAGAGATGTTGAAGTTGGGTCTGTGATGGGTATGGTGCTTGTTCTGGTGCACGGGTCTGGCCGGCACCTGGTCTTCAGTTTTCTGATTGGTGGGGGCCTTGGTCCGGTGCTTGTGGCTGGTTCTTTCTC
Organism: Jacana jacana; assembly: GCA_013400555.1. Lineage (NCBI taxonomy): Eukaryota > Metazoa > Chordata > Aves > Charadriiformes > Jacanidae > Jacana > Jacana jacana. The sequence continues at coordinate 13,343 of VZTM01036516.1, forward strand.
AGTCTCGGTGGCTGATCAGCCCCTTGTCTTATCCCTTGGTGTTCATAGGAGGCTGGGCCCGCTTCCCACTGCTGAGGCTGATAAGGGTCTCTTTCAGGCCCGGGGGCACCAAGCTGCTGTTTAGCGTCCTTCAGCTCCTCTCGTCGCGCAGCAACGGCTGCCGCCGGCGGGGCAGGCGGGGCGTCGCCGAGGTCAATCTGCAGTCGTTGCTGGAGCCGCCTAGCGAGGCAGTGCCGGGAGGGTGGGCCTGCGGCGGCTTTTCTGCTGGGACCCAGCGCCTGGGCTTTGGCCTCAGCTCGTCGTGGCCGGCTGCCGCCAGGGCCCTTGAGGGAGCGAGGGGGCTGAGGAAGGCCGTGGAAACCTTTGGTGGCGCTCGGCGCGTCGAGGCCGGCGGTTGAAACCGTTAGCGACGCCGTGCGTGCCCCGGGGGGGCAAGCCGCCCAGGTTGTCGGCTCGGCGGTGTCCCATTTGCGTTGCCGCACGCTGAGGAGCAGCGGCTGGCCGGGAGAACAGCCCCATTGCTGTGGAGGCCGCTGGACCCCCACTTTCTCAGCGACTCCCTTCGGGGGGACTGGCGGCCGTCCTGCCGGCCTCGCTTCTCCCGACCCAACAGAGCTGTGTGCTGGGTGGGAAACCCCAGCAGCCTGCCCCAGCAATTAGTTCTTCCCAAGGGTTTTCAAGCCCTGCTTGTTTTCTTTCGTGGTGACCCCACAGCCACGAAGCTAAAGTTAATGCTCTGTCTTGAACGTTTGTGGTACAAGAATCTTTCTGGTGTGTGCTCAGAGCAGAACGGATCTTCAGAAGCTTAATTTTGACTTAAAAAGAAATAAGTGGCAGTTATTTAACTGCTTTCATTGCAGGCACTAGAAAATGCAGTTTAATCTGCATTTTAGTGGTGATATATTGCTCTGTACAAGGTTGTGGGTTTGTTTGTTTGTTTGTTTGTTTTTTGTTTTTGTTTTTAGGAGGAGAACAATTTTGTAAAATCTGATAATTGCTTAAAAAAAATTATATTCACAGATCCAAGGAAAAAAGCAGATGTAAATCAAGTTGGAATGAGGGGGTTCTGATAGCATCTTATGGCAAAACTGTTTTCTCTCTGTTAAGGAGACAGCTGCCCATAATGTGAGTAACTTCTGTTTGCACCAGATTAAAAAACTAAAATGCAAAGGGGAAATGTTGCATATCAGAAGAAGAACCTGCTACCTTCTATTAATTTAGGTACTTGAGTTTTGCTTTACAGAAATTTAGTAGTACAGTGCTGTATGCTTCTATTTAGTCCCATCAGGTATGTGCTACAGTACTCTCTACTTGAGCAGGTATTTAAAGTTATGGTAGTATCTAGAGCTCCCATCACATGTGTAAAACTTGCTGGCACGAACAGGCTTCTTAATTGCTCATAATTAAATCAGTGAAGAACTTTTATTGTTTGTCCCAGCAAAATGCCCTATTGAGCTTCTAAGTTGTGTCAAAGTGGTGCAATACCTAACCATTGTTGTGGTTTTGGCAGAACTGGCCGATGAACAAGATGACGGATTTTCTTCCTGACCACTTCCTTCAAGGAGAGGAGGGAGAGAGATAAAGAGACTTACGACTTTAGAAGGAACTAAATTTCCTTAATGAAATGTTAATAACAAAATGAAAATAAAATAATAAAATAGATACAGCTTTTTATATATTGTATCAGACTCCCAGGATAATGTCACTGCCAGGTGCTGGGGAAGTCCCGGACTGGACTCAGTGACAGACAGGAACTGGATTCCAAATTTGGAGTCAGGAACTCACAAATCAGGATGAAAGGCAGATGAATAGACAGGGTCCTCTTTGGATGTCAGCCATTGAAAAAAGAGAGCTACCCATTTGATCCCTCAGCTTTGATCCCTCAGCTTTCATACCGAGCATGGGGCAGATGGGATTGAATACACTGGTGATCATTTTTGGGTTACCTGTCCTTGTCTGCTCCTCTCTGCAAGTGTGACCCCTCTATGCTTTTCTGTTTTGGACCCTTTAATAGGGCAAATAACCAAGTTAATTGACCCTGGTTGTTATAGAAATAACTATAATCAAGAGCCTTTCTGCATACCATTCCTTGGCGTTAGCTGTAAACATCGGTCTTATCACTCTGAGAATGAACAGTTTTCTGCACAATATGCTGTTGATTTCAGAGAGTTAGAAGAAGCATAGCTAAGAAGTAAAATTACTGAACAGAAAGTTGATTCTGTTCTACCTCAAACTAGGACAACTGTAAAATACACTTCTCTGTCATTGGCGGATCAGTTAATACAATGTTTAAAAAAATCCAGTTTATTTTTTATATTAATTAGAAGCAACCAGAAGAATTTCTCAGGTGTGGCACTGCAAATTTCTGTCAAGATTCAAGAAACTAAATGCTAGAAGTATCACTGAAGAATCTGACCCATTCTGAAACAGCAGCAAAGCATGTTTCCACATCCTTTAAAAAGCAGAGCATTTTTATGAAGAATTAAAAAAATTCTGTATTGTGGTCCTATGATTCCAATAAGTAAGACTGCACCACAAAAATGTTAATTCTGCTGGGTTTCAACTTGCAGAGGTTTTAATATTGACCTACTACCCACCTTCACAAGGCACGTGCACAAGCTCATTTTGCAGATGTATTTGCAGAACTTAGGCATTGACTGTAGAGGGCGGCACAGTACTTGTGAATTCCTCCTTGGCATCTGTATTTCGTGTTTGGAGGGGAAACTTGTTTTGTTTAGTCATTCATATCTATAAAAATTTTACGGAATTAAGTTATCTTTCTACCTGCGATGTTCTGTGAAGCAGCTGCTCAAGAAAGGCCAACTGCTTTATCTTTTCTATCTTATTCAGAAAAAAAAACAAACCAAAAAACTAGGGGCACTTATACTGCAATTAGGTAAGTTAGGAAACATGTAAAATGTACAATGGCTTTGGGCTAAGAGTACCTCAGCGCAGAAGGAAGTTTTGGCAAGCCGCTGTGATGATCTCTTGTTGATATAGAAAAGTAGGAAATGCAAATATGCAATATTACTGCAGAAACATTCTTGAATACTTGTAGCATGGACAGTAACTAAATTAGCTGAACAGTAACTAAAGTATTAAAGTTTTGTCTTTCCAGAGGAGATATGTTAATGGTTTTTATTGCTGTTTCTGTGGTCAGGTAGCAATGGTCTCTTGTCCTATGGATTTAAGTCTGTTTTTCAGCAGACCTTTTAAAAAAACAAAACAAAAACAAAAACCCAAACCAGCACACAACCTGAACTCTTGCCTGTTGCTGATTTCCAAGTGGAGATCCAAAGATAGTATAAAATGTTATGTGTAGAACTGGACATCTGTTCCATTTCTATACAGTTTCATTAGTGGATTTTGACCATGCTTGTGCTGGGAAGGGAATGACAGGCAATTGAACAGAGCTTCCCATTTTAAGTGGTAATCTTTCTGTGCAAAGAGCTGTTGAAATGGAAAGCCCAGATTCAGGTCCAGCGAGTGTCTTCCTAGAAGAATGCCTTCATCATCAAACCAGTAAGTAGCATCTGTAAGTACTGAGGTGAAGTTGTTCTCTACTGTGTAGCAGGCAAGGCGACTTTGACTGAATTCCAGCCTGTACACTAGGAATCAGATGTTACTGCTTTCTGTGTGAAGCTTGGTCCAGGAAGTGGCTGCCAGGTGCGTTGTCAGCACCTTTCTCACTTAAGAGAAAGGTATGATTAGTAGATTCTTAAGGGATTTGGTATAGCATAGGTTTCAAACTGCATCATTTGACTGTGGTCAAAGCTAAAGAGCCTGAGGATATGAAGATGATCTCTAGCTTTTCCTTTATACTATGTTTATGAATTAAATAATTACACTTATTGTGACTGCTTCTAAGTGACTTCAAGAGGAAAGGTACTTGAAAAGTGCAGGTTCTGTCTTGTTACCTTTGTTAATTTTAATGGAAAGACTATTGACTACATAACTACTTTTTAATTTCTTTTTGCTGTTCAGTGACACTTGTTTCTCCTGCCAATTCCAAATAAGCCGCATGCTTGATTAAACATACAGCAAGTGGTTTTAATTGTGTAACAGAACCTTGTCTTTTTTTTTTTTTTTTAAATCCAGGGAGGATCAAAATGCATTTCTGCATCACTTTCAGAATATAGTTTCCCATGTGACTGAAATTCTTTTTATGTCACTTCTAATAGCAATTTTCTGCTAAATATCTAAGTAATTACTTGTATATATAATAGCAAATATTATTCTGTGAAACTTAGATGTTTATTTAGCAGAGAGGAATAGATGCTTGTACAAGATTTCCTTAAAATATGCCAATGACTTTTTTTTTTTTAGTTACAAGGTTATTATTGAGTCATTACTGCTGGTCTGCCTCTTTCTTCTTCCGCAGGGCTTGATTCTATTCTTTTCTTTGGTTTATATGCTGAAGTCAAAATGTATTCCTCAGGTGGTCACAGACATTAGATTGGTGCTGTCAGTCTGAGATGCTTTTCTATGAGGCAATATTATTGGAAAGTTGAGAGACCGTTGTCCTTCTCCAGGGGGTAGATAGGAAATGAATATGGTGCTCTGAAGAGAATAATAACCATTTTGGAGATCTAATGCTGGCTTTTGCTCTTATTGAAATCAGTGGGAGTTTTGCTACTGACTTCAGTGAAAGATTAGGTCCTTTATCCCTTCATTACCATTTTTTGTCATAAACCAGGTTATATCCTGGCAGACAAACTGATTTTAGTCCTGGCTTGTAGTGGAGAGTTCTGTGGTTAAGGCCAACCGAACGTAAGTTTGCATTCTGAGCAGTCAATTCTGTATTTTACATCCTCTGAGTTCAGAAAATTGCTGTGAGTTACAGAATAATGTTCAGTAGATGTTTAACTATAACTGTGCAGCGGCAGCAATGTTGGGGTGGACCAGCAAAATTTCAATGGGGTAAAAGTTTTATATCACCTGGTATGCTGAGTGATAAACCTATGTTGTAAACAAAGCTTTTGTTCAAACTAAGTTATTACAGTGACAAGGTGAGGATTTTTGTTAGAAGTGCATGAAATTGAATTTGATAGTTTCTCAGGTACTGGAATGCAAAGTCTTTATGATTATGATTTTTATTACTGAAGAAGCTGGTATTTCTCTGTTTTGGGTATTCTGTGATTGACTGAAAATTGCAGAGGATACCATGATTAGTGCTTTCTGGGTGCTATACCTCTAATTTATTATAAGTTTCATTGATGTTGGTGTACCATTTCATACCTGACAGTACCATCAGAGCATGGTGGGTTTTTGGTTGCTATTTATGAGAAGAAAGCTTAGTTTTCTGGCAATGAGGGTGTGCAGTTGTGCATACTTTAAATACGTGCTGGGTTTAACCAGTGTCAGCCTAAGTACTTTGTGCTGGTGTTCAGAACTGTCCATTTCCCATAAGTCTAAGTTAGATCACAAGTGCAGACTTCAGAAACTGTGTGGTGTGAGGTTGAGTTGAAAAGCAGTGGTGATTGATCCTTGCTAGCACATTACAGCTGTGATACCAAGTTCAAGTGGGCCTTTTTTGGATCCACGTAGGGCCAGCTTGGCTTCTGTTACATGTTGGTGTTGACTGTTCTGCAGAGAAATGTGAATGTGTGGGATAGTGCCTTCTCTTTAAAAGGTCTCACTGTGCATAATTATGCACTCCTGTCCTCTCGCATTGGCTGAACCTGTTGCAGTGGTTAACATTGAGGATATCAAAATTTGTTCCTCAGGGGTGTATGGATCCTGGTGTTAGTGGTGTTGCAGCTGTAGAAAAAACAGGCTCTGGGAGTTTAGGGTCTTTGATTGCTGCAATACTGTTACCAGGTTGCAGCAGCGTGTTGGAATGAGCTTCAATATGCTCCCGTGCTCTGGAGTGTTGCAGGTTTGTGAGCTTTAAACGGGCTTAGTTCTTGCTGCGCATCTAAAGTTCTGCTTTCTTGGGGAGAGGGGTAGGGAGGTGAAAGGGGGGGACAGGCGTGGGGGCAGGGGGTTGTTCAATGTTGAAACTCCTGGGGCTTTTGTTTCTGTTATTTTTTGATTAAATGACAGTTAAAGCGGAGTAATGATTTATTGTCATTAATAAAGAAAGAGGGTCACTTTTTGCTTTGCAGATCTGTAACCTTCACTGTATTTCTGAGTGATAAAACAAAGTTTTATATTTATTAGCTACTGCATTTAATTTACAGCAAGTATATGGTTTATTCTTATGTGAAGCTGAACAAGTGCAATCACTTCAAGAGGACTATAAATTTCAGTCAATTCCTATTTTGCTTTTCCCTGGCCATGTGCGTTATAGCACTTCCCATTGTGGAGAGAATGGATTTGATCATTTTTCCCCCTGCTGTGGTAAACTGCAGCAGCAGTGTAAAACAGGATATAATGATTCAGCAACATTTTACAAAACTATACAAAACATGAGGAAACAGAGAACCAGGCCTGATGTTTTACCCTTTCAAAAGATTAGGAGAAGGACTATCTAAGCATATTCTTTGGTATCTATAAAATACTTAGAAAATAAATGTTCTGAAATTGAAATCATTCAGAGATGTAGATGGCATTGTTTTCATTAGGGACTCCAGAAATGGCTAGGAGGTTTTGTGGAGCTTAGGGATATACAGAAGAAATTTCAGTATTTCACCAGGATAAGTTATATATGTAATTTCACAGTTCTTTGCAGGAGGAGCTTGCCATGTTAGACTCAAAAATGAAATTCTGCTCAAATGTCCATCTTTATATTGCAGTTCTGTCAGAAAATCCATGCTACTGAATGCCACATTTAAAAAATACAACTTTTCAGGCCATGTTTTTTCAACAGTGTCCAAGCAAGTTGTCCCATATTATGCTATATTGACTGTGTGATATGGAATAATTGACTTGAGGATAGAAGTATGCTCAGAAACAGTATGTTTAATTTATATATACTGAGCTTATAATGCCATTGCATTCTTCATTTGAAATAATATTCAAAGCATAATGGGAATCAAGCCTATGAAGTTCATTTTGTGATGATTTCCAATAAAGAGAAATCTATCTGTTATTTCATGAATTACCATTAGATCAACCATTTTCTCTGGAAATAATTTCTATATGTTCAAATGCACTTTCATTGTAAATTGGATGTCTAGGTTCAGTTTCCGTTGCTGCAGATGCCATTGTTCCATTTTATTTTTCCAGAGATGTAGAACTTCCTTGTTTTAGGAACAAATGTATTGACTTGAAAAGTAATTCCCACCCCCCCACTGCACCCTCACTTTGTTTTCTTCTCTGTTATTTTGGATAGGGCCTCTGTTTTCCCTTAGTCATTTAGTCTCCATAACTGTTTTCTGTCTATGAAAAACATGCCCAAAGCAAGGCAAAAATTTGCATTAGCATCAGAAGACTATATGTAGGTGAAGTAACAGGAGTGTCTATGAAGTGTGTCTGAGATATCTTTCCCTCTGTTTTCTATTAGTAACTTTGCAATATCACTAGATCTTTGTTGCAAAAATTTCCATCCTGTTTTACATTTAAATAACTTTGCCATAGGAAATATACTATGAATTTTGATAGTAGAATAGATTGTTAGTCTGTTTTTCTTGCAAAATATTTATATAGCCATTGTAAACAATGTCTTTCTCACCTGCATTGGAAATTTGCTTCCCTCTTCTATATTCTGTTGATGAAAATGGCTTCGTTAGCTGTCAATAAGTGCTTAAAGCATCCATATTAAACTGTAAACTTATTTGGATTCCTTTGTCAAAATAAGAAAATATAAGAAACTGTAAGAGCGTCTTAAAAGGTGCCCTTAAGTGTGTAAAACTTAGGGGCTATAAGATTTTACTTTTAGCTCTCTGGAGTGAGATTGGGAGCTGTTTGATGCTTAGACTTCATATACATAAGGTAAAATGTTTGGAAGTTAAAAAGACATGACAATTCATGCATTGAGCAAGGATTGCTTAACTGAATGATGTGGAAATTCTGTCATGATGTGCTATAAACTAAGCATCTCTTCACACTACTGTCACCTTTCTCAGAACTGAAAGCGGTTACAATTATCTATTTCAGACTCCCAGTAGATCTTCTACTGAAGGAGAAAGCAACTTCCCCCCTTCACTGTCCAAGGAAATAAGTAGGACTTGTTTTTTAAGGAACTGCTGCTGAAAGCTTACATCCTTTATAACAGCCCATGTAGAGCTCAAGAGGGGAGAGACCTGAATTCAACTCTCTTCAGGATGAAACTCAAATCATATTCCCCACATCTTAAATAAGGGTACTGTGCTATCTGTGGGGACTTGTGTACACTACAGAATTCTACTATCCTTTTCCTAGCTTAGTATTAGAAGTTGTTTTATCTTTTGTAAAGCAAACCCATGATCTTGGAGCGCACTTATGAGTGACTTCTTGAGAGATTCTAGTGCAGTCAATAAAAAGATGTCAACATAATGCTTCATAGCCAACAGTAGTTTTCCAGGATACAGTAATAACAATAAGAAGAAAATATGGGGAGCAAAATGTCAAGGTATTAAAATAATTCACAATAGAGCTTGAGGCTTCTCTTTGAAGAATACATGTCCAAATGCTATCCCTTAGTCAGATAGTGATTTGCTTCCTGAAGTGACCATGATTTTATTCAGAGGGACAAATTCCATTGTGAAGTTAATTAGCAAAATTTCCTCTACCTCGGTGAGACAATTATGGCTCAAACTTTTATCTATCAGGAACCTGCATTATGGGATTTTTGTTAATGATATTCCACGGAAGGACATACTAAGTTTATGAATTAAAAAAATGTTTACTTTTTGCATACAGATAAGCAAATATGAAACGATAAGGATAATGCTGCAAGTTTAAAGAACAAAAAACCACCCAAGCCTCTTACTTAAAAGGTGGTGTATTTACCGTTTGGCAATAAATCATAACATGAAAACTTTCAGCACTCTTACTGTGCTTAACATGCCTCTTCCGCATTTCCACTTTCCTTGACGACTCATGGTAATTGATACTTTGGGTTTAGGTTTAATAAATACTACTCAGTGCTGCACGGTACTGCTTCAACTACTGCTTTGAAACAAATCAAAAACTTGGGTGAATAGATGTAGTTAATTTGTTATTACTATTCAAAAGAATATCATGGCTGTGGAATTCTGAGCGAACAGAACTTAATTGTATACCATTTGACTTTGGATTTGCTTCCCCTGAGCCTGAATATACGTCTTATTAACAATCTTCTTTCTATGGAGATTTAAATAGCCTCCAGTTGTTTTCATTACCAGGTCTGTGAATGCTGTACCTGTTAGAAGAGACACTTCCTCTGTCTGAAATCTTAGAGTAGCTGACTCAAAACTTCTTTTAATATATAAGCTGAATTCTGGACTTTATTTAAATGATGTATAGACGTATTTGTCTCTGTATGATGATCAAGTCAACAATTCTTGCTGTGCATTCTTAATCAACCTTTCAGTCTTTATTCAATAATTCTGTGATCAGAAAGTTAACTATGAATAACTAAAGCTGGTAATAAAACTACTATATTATTGTGCACTGCTTTAAAAAAAAATCAGTGCCAGTTTTAAATTGTATAGTTTGTATTGCCTTTCTCTTTGTTTGCTTAATACTAAAGCACAACATAAATGGCAGGGGAAGGAGGGGCAGAAGGTTTCTAAAGAGAAATGTTAATTATTTGAATTTTTAATCTCTTAATCTTATTAAATCTCTTACAGGGTTTCGGTCTGTATTATGAAAACACGGATATCAAAATATAATAGAAATCAAGTAAGAGTAATGGTAAAACTTGCCAAGTATCTATGTTTGAGTTCCTGTTGGGAAGCCATGTAGTTTATGAAATTCTGGATCTCTTCTAGAAGATGCATGTCTTCCCTAAACCTTATTTGTTCCCTTTTGCAGTTGTGGTGGTAGGTTTTTTTTGAAAGCTATCACTGCAGATATAGGTGTATCTTGCATATGCAGCTGTTACACTGTTCATTTCCTCTAAGTATATGCTATAAATTCATTTACCTATCATCTCTCTTCTGGTCCAGCTCTTCCTCCTGAATGTGGAACTTGCCCTGCAGTGACTTTGAGAGTTCATAACTTGGGGTCTATGAACTCTGAATAAATTAATACATTCACATAGAGTGACATCACAAATACATGGAGTGGATTGGGAGATGAATGAAAGATTATGAATTTCCTGTTAAGGAGGATTAAGTTACTGAGTCTCTCCTGTCAGTTCCCCCCTCAGCAACAAGTGCAATAAAGTCATAGATTATCCTGGCTTGAGATTTTAACATTGTTGTCCAGTGTTAACAGAAAAGTCATTCTGATAGCTTGACAGTTTTCATTCTAGGTTAATTATACAGATGTTACTGCCTGAATTATGGGACAAAGAGAAGAATACTTTTAGCAAAAACCACTTCCAAATGTGCCACTGTTAGAAGGTAGTATTGTGTTTAAATAAATCCCATTTGCAACTAAAAAGAATTTTACTTTTTATTTTGGACAAAGATGGTGAAGGAAGAGAAAAATAGTCATAATACTGACTTTCCACATGGATACAATTGCAATTGTAAGGCTATTCTCAGCTGGTTTAAATCAGCACAGTTCTATTGCAATGCATGAAACTGCATGCTTTTGCTAGCTGAAAACCTCACTTGTGGTGTTCTTGATGCTACCTTCTTCCCTTCCAACTTCCTTTACCAATTTTAATTCCAAAGTGCAGGAATCTTCTTCCCTTCCAATTCCAAAGTGCAGAAAAGAGTGTTTTGAGATGAGCACACAAGATAAAGTGTCAAGCTTTACTAATCCACAAGTTGATTAACTCTCAGGAAACAAATTTTGCAAGTAATATGCCAGAAGACAGGAAAATACCATGCCTAAAATTCAACAGTTAAAGGTAGCATCAATTTCACTTGTGGAGTTACCACTCTTTCAAAAGGTTGGTGCTGCAGTAACAGTACCTGTGTTCCCAGAATGGATGTCCTGAAT
>VZTM01036516.1:24344-46210 GCA_013400555.1 Jacana jacana
ACGAGATTGGAAGCTGGAGTTTTCCTGGAAGGCTTCTGAGTTCTAACCCAGAAAGAAGCACAGTCATTTAACAGGCAAAATCATGGTAAGTTTAAAAAAATGAAATAGAAGACCTGATGTGACTCTATCATTTCAAGTTTACACTCTTTCAATTTCAGTTGGTTAGACTAATTCTGGCTCTGAGATTCAAAGGAATGGCAATGTATACAGGAGGCAAAATTAATAGAAAACATTTCTCTAGTTAGACACAATGTTCTTTCAGGTGTGTGTTTCATCTGTTAATGCATTCACTTCTGTAAACAGACAGCATAGTGAAGAAATAGGATTTAGAAGCAGTCATTGGACAATGATGGGAGAATATAGTTTATCTTTTGTCAGAAGTAACAAATGGTCCACCGTGCCTAGTTTATGTTATTCAGGCACAGAAATCTATTAAATTAGTAGGCACACAAGAATAAAAAATGAAACGGAAGTATTAGTTTTCTTACAGTTATATCATGTGTTTCATCTTAAATATATAAACTTTGCTGTTCAAACAGTACCTCAAGCTCCCTTTGAATACAACAGCTTTCCCCCTATTATTTTATATATCCTAATATAAACAACTGTTAACAACCTCCCTCCTGCCTCATTTAATTATGTTTAACAAGTAATCTGAATTAACAGCAGGAGACTTCATGTCAGTCACGTATTTTTAACAGATGTGTTCATATAATTCTGTGAATATATTTGGCAATGAAGGGAATCTGCTGTGATTCACCAGTTTCCTGGGAGAAGACTTAGGGCACACATCATCTTAATTAAGCATTGCTGTTTTAGACCTCTGACACTTGTGATGAAGTTTAAATAGTAGTTCATTAGTTTCTATTTATCAAATACTTCTGCTGATGGAACTTTTTCATTTCATCTATAAGAAGGGCCTTCAAAATTTTTTCTTGGTAGATTTTTTTTGCTAGTACCTTTTAGGGGGTAGAATGAAAAAATACTTTAACAAACCCATAGTAAATAAATCATCTGAATCCCAAAATTCAAACACCACAGTTCAGCTTGTCTGAATTATTTAATTTTCAGTTAATATACTGAACAATAAACATAACAGGGATTAGTTACATGAGAGAATGTTTGGCTTCTTATGGATCATATAGCAGCCTTTATTTTTGCTTTTATATACTGTCATAACTATGTCTGTTAGCCGATTAGAACGTTTGCCCATACTGTCTACCTATGACTTCATTTTGTTAACTATGTTGCCTTTCTCTAACATTGGGCATCTCCAACTTCCTTTGTGTGAGAGTTGTATCTAGAGCAGCAAATCTTGTGCTTTATTTACATGGAAATTTTAAATCCCTAAACATGGTGGAACACTGTAGAAGTTTGACTCTATTTCTAAATTTTAATATGTGGGCTGATGCTACTATGGCTGAATGAGTTTTGTAACTTGAAAACATATCTAAAACTAAATCAATCCTGTAAACTCTGTGCTTCACCTAATTATAAATAATGTACACCAGTGGCAACCTTTGCTCACTAGCTGATCAGGTGTCACAAATGTTGGTGTTGTAAAAGCCTCACCAGTTGACAGTTTAATCAACCTCCTAGAATGAGTACGTAAGATTTCCTCAAATGACTTGACAGTTATGTATCTATAATCTATATACCATCTGATAAGACACAGGTGAGAAACAAAACAGGGAGAGAAAACTTGAGGCAGGAGGAATGGTGTTTGTAATTTAAATATTCACTATTTAAATGTTTGCGTTTTTTGTTTTCTAACAACCTGACTTGTAGGAGTAGTTTAGTAGCATTTCTTTAAATATGTGGTTTTGACCTTCATACAGAGAGCAGTTAGGCAAACCTTGTAGCTCTTGGGGAGCCACAAGAGCAAACATTATTTCTCAGTTGGCTTTGTGTGTGTAATCAAGGAGCTCTTTCCCTTCTGTCATTAGGTAATTGTGTCTTTTTTCTTTAGGTATATTTGCTTTATTTTTTTTATGCTAATATGCAAGTGCATGGGAACACCAGCCTATGTCTTACTCATAGAGGAAGGAACAGATCCTTGCGACAGCTGCTGTGGTGACTGGCATCTGAGTTAGTGTGGGGGGTTTTCTGGCATAACACTTGTGAAATCATGGCAGGAATGGTTTTATTATGGCTTAGAGCATAAAAATGTTAATAAACTCAACCTCTGTTTCAGGAGAGACATATTTGAAATATAATTTCTGTCACTTGTCTGAGCATTTAAATGAAATTACTTTAATCTTTGAAATGAAATTTAACAACAGTAGCAAGAATTGACTCGTACATAAGATGGTCAATGTTTCAAATGTCTTGATGTCTAATAGGTCAGAGGTAGCCTAATGGGAAAAAAAAATTGTTTCATATCTGTTAAGTGCTGGACTTCTCAAATTAGGAGTATTTTAAATCTTTTTTTGCTGATGTTTTAGGAAAACAAGTTGCATTATAACTCTTGTTGAACAGGATCAAGGATTACAAAAGCTAGTGTTGCACTGAATGCACTAGTAAATGTGACTTAACTCAAGGGGACCATTAATAGTGAGAAAAACGTTGCAATATTTAGAGGCCTCTTAGATCTCTGTATTCATATGCTGATATTAGTATTGACCATGTGAAATGGACAACTGGACTGGACTCTACTCTCTGCTAACTTTTTTGCCCATACCATGTGAATTAGCTTAAATGAAAAATAAAAAGACAAACTTTGATACTGCTTTAGGTAGATAGGCTAAGCAATATTACAGTTTTACTAGTAAAAACTATTTTTGAGAAGCTTTTCACATGTGTAGAAAAGCTTGCATAAATATTATAGAATGGTTTGGTCTGGAAAGGACCTTAAAGATCACCCTGCTCCAACGTCTCTGCCATGGACAGGGACACACCTCACTAAACAAGGTTGCTCAAAGCTCCATCCAGCCTGGACTTGAACACTCCCTGGGATGGGGCATCTACTCCTTCCCTGGGAAACCTGGTCCAGTCCCTCAGCACTCTCATAGTGAAAAAAAATTTCCCAATACCTAATCTAAGTCCACTCTTTTCCAGTTCAAAGCCAACACCCCTTCTCCTATGACTACATGCCCGTCTAAAAAGTCCCTCTCCAGCTTCCTTGTAGACCCCCTTCAGGTACTGGAAGGCTGCTATAAGGTTTCCCCAAAGGTTTCTCTTCTCCAGGCTGAACAACCCCAGCTCTCTCAGCCTGTCCTCATAGGAGAGGCGCTCCAGCCCTCTGATCGTCTTTGTGAGCCTTCTCTGGACTTGCTCCAACAGGTTCACGTCTGTCTTGTGCTGACGACTCCAAAGCTGGATGCAGTACACCAGGTGGGGTCTCACGGGATCATTGTAGACAGGCAGAATCACCTCCCTCAACCTGCTGGCCATGCTTCTTTTGATGCAGGCCAGGATGTGGTTGGCCTTCTGGGCTGTGGACACCATTTCTACCTCACGTTGAGCTTCTCAACCACCAACACAACCAAGAAATTATCTGGTAACCTCAACATACAGGAAGTGCATGCTTACTTTTGTCCTACTGGTTGCTTTATACCATCAGACATAAGGTTTTGATTTTTTTAAGCCAACGGATCTGTTCTTCCTCCAGCCCTTCTTTACCAACCCCATACCCCTCACTTTCTCCACCCTTTCAAAATGCAGTTGTCATGGGCCCACCTCTCAAGCCTGTCAAGGTCCTTCTGGATGGCATCCCTTCCCTCCAGAGTGTTGACCACACCACAGCTTGGTGTCATTGAGGTTACACTCAGTCCCACTGTCCATGTCTCCAACAAAGATGTTAAACAGCACTGCTTCCAGTACCAATCCCTGAGAAACACCACTTGTTACTGGTTTCCGCATGGGCATGAAGCTGTGGAATGCAACTCTGAGTGTGCCTATCCAGCCAATTCCTTACTGACCCAGTTGTCCATCCATCACATCTGTGTCTCTCCAATTTTGAGACAAGGATGTCATGCCGGACAGTGTTGAATGTTTTGCATACATCTAGGTAGATGATGTCAGTTGCTCTCCCCTTATCCACCAACGCTGTTGTAGAAGGCCACTAAATTTGCCAGGCATGACTTGGCTTTGGTGAAGCCATATTGGCTTGGAGGAGTCACCTCCTCATTTTCCATGTGCCTTACCATAGTTTCCAGGAGTATCTGCTCCATGATCTTGCCAGGCACAGAGGTGAGATTGATCAGCCTGTAGTTCCCCAGGTCTTTTTTTTTTCTCCTTTTTGAAAATGGGGATTATATTTCCCCTTTCCCAGTCAGCAGGAACTGCCAGGACTTTTCAAATATAATGAGAAGCGACTTAATCTGCCAGCTCCCTCAGGACCCATGGATGGATTTCGTCAGGCCCCATGTACTTATGTATCTTCAGGTTCCTTAGATGGTCTTGTACTTGCTCTTCACCCATGGTTTTTTGTTCTCCCAATCTCTGCTTTTCCTTCTGCAACTTGGGTGAAGTGGCTGGAGCCCTTGCCAATGAAGATTGAGGAAAAAAGTAATTAAGTACCTCAGCCTTTTCCATGTCCCGGGTGACCAGGTTTCCTCATTTCCTTCCAGAGAGGGGCCACGTTTTCTCTGGTCTTCCTTTTATTACTGATGTACCTGTGGAAGCTTTTCTTGTTGCTGTTAATGTCCTTGGCCAGTTTTAATCCTATATGGGCTTTAACTTTCCTAACATGATCCTTGGTTGTTTGGACAGTTTCTCTGTGTTTCTCCCAGGCTACCCATCATTGATTCTACCTTTTGTAGGCTTTCTTCTTGTTGTTGAGTGTGTCTAGGAGCTCCTTGTTCATCCATGCAGACTTCCTGGATTTTTTTACTGACTTCTTCATTGTTGGGATGTGTCGCTCCTGAACTTGGAGTAGGTGATCCTTGAATACTAGCCAGCTTTTTTGGGCCCCTCTTCCCTCCAGGGGTTTATCCCATGTTACTCTACCAGGCAGAACCCTGAAGAGGCCAAAGTCTAATCTCCTGACATCCAGGGTAATGAGCTTACTGTGCTCCCTCCTCACTACCTAAGGTTATTGAACACTACCATCTCATGGTTGCTGCAGCCAATGCTGCCCTTGAGTTTTACATTCCCCAACAGCCCCTCCTTGCTGGTCAGAACAAGGTCCAGCATAGCACATCTCTTTGTTGGCTCCTCTATCACTTGGAGAAGGAAGTTGTCATTGGTGCATTCCAGGAAACTCCTGGATTGCTCATGCCCTGCTGTGTTGCCCCTCCAACAGATATTAGGATGGTTGAAGTCCCTCATGAGGACTGGGGCTTGTGAATGTGAGGGTGCTTCTCTCTGTCTATAGAGGGCCTCATCTGCTGTTCTTGCTAGTTGGGTGGCCTGTCATAGTTGCCCATTGTAATGTCACTTGTTCCTGCTCTCCTTTTAATCCTGACCCTTAAGCTCTCTGTTGGCTCCTCATCCATCCCCAGGCAGAGTTCCATGTGCTCCAGCTGGCCCTTGACATAGAGAGTGACACTTCCCTCCTGTAGCAGTTGTGGTGCTTTGGGCTAGACTGGCCACTATAACGAATGACAGATGCTCTTGCCCATGAAGAGCAGCTGTTACCTAAAGCTTGCCAGTTTTGTTGGTATGGTGAGATATTTTGTTTTCTGCTATGAGCCATGAATCACTGAGGCTGATAGGTACATAAATGACTTGTCATCATTGTTAAAATGTTGGCTATGATCTTTAGACAAAACAATCTCAAACTTCCTGTGAGCCACTTGGCATAGGAAACAAATAGATTCACAGTCATTAAGTGTTCAAGGTATATAGGGTGGCAGTGGTAAATAGTAGCTTTCACCATTTACAACTTCTGAAAGGAGCTGGTATGAATAACACACTTGGGAGTATGAAGTATCCAAAAGGTCTTGCTGAAGTCAAAGTACCTAATACCAAGTCTGAAGGTTTTAGGTGCTCACAGCTAATGGTAAATTAATTGTGTATGCAAACATTCTTTAAAGCAGACATTAAGCCACACACATTTGTGGGTGGTAGTTTATTAAACTGAGCTGCTTTTAAATAAAAATTATTCTGTTTCATTTATGTGATGAACAGATTCTTTTGTTGCTGTTGATATGCTTGGATCTGGCATACTTGTTATGAGTAATCCAGCTGAATTAGAAGATCATTAGTTGTTATTTTTTTCCTAATTCAAAATGGAAGTTCTTTCAAAACCACCATTTAAGGAAAATGGGTTTACATAATTTTGAGCCTGCTTTATTCCCTAGTTTTCACTAAAGTTAGTGCACCTCACTTCAAGAGGATCTGCTTGCTTGCTTAAAAAAGAAATAGTCCAAAAAAGCCAAAAGCAAAACCCCCAAACACTCTTGTGCTTTCCTCCCTGAGGAAAAGCAGGATTTAAAAAATCCCTCCTTATCGTATGATTGTTGCAGTCTTGGAAAACACATTCTAATCCTTAATTCTGAGAAAAGGGATGACACTTTGCCTTTGAGTGTTGGGCACTGTGCTCTTTCTCAATGGTAAAAATGTAGAAAATTCTGGAATGTGGTTGTGCCAGGTTGGTACATTTCTTTCCTGGTTTTGAAAAGGCAATGCTGCCAGTTAAATCTAATTATTTTACATAAAGAAGAGGACTAACATGCAACTCCAAAATAAAGTGTTCAGACTGCTGTGTGAGTAGAAGTTGTCCTTTATGTGCAATGGTAATTTTAAAGTGTTCATTGATCTCCTTGATGACTCTCTGGAGATGACTGCTGTTTCAATTTGTAGGAAAGCTTCAGGTTATAAGAAAAGTTACTCCAATTTCCTAGTAGCAAATGTTCTAATAGTTCTCCCTAACAGAGGCCACTGCTCGATATTTTATTGTCAGGAATAAGTAAATGCTGTAAAATTTGCATCAACTCCAAAGTTGAGTGAAATTCAAATTTAGGATTTAATTTCAGTTCTGTTAAATTATGCATATTTGCTAAAAATCCAAACCTCAAATTATGCTCCAAACTCTCAAAATTAAGGATTATTCTAATGAAATGGTACCATTAGAATACTCTGGTACTGCAACTGAGTTTAATGCACTTAAGTCATGGCCTTATAGTGGTTTAGTTCTTCTGTATGAAAGCTTTTTTTGCTGGTGTTTTGGTAGCTCTGCTTTTCTTGTTTTACTAATCCTTTCTTGGCCTGGCAGCCAAGTCTTGCTAAGTTCATCACACTGAATTTCTTCTTCTCAGCATCAGCTAAATTTAATCACTCCCCTGAGCAAAGTGGAAATTGAACTTGCCTGCAGCACACTTCAACTCCATAAATACTGGTGTGATAGGAGTGAGAAAATGAAAAAGGCTGCAAAATCTACTGCACGTAATCTCTTAATCCAATATTAAGCATCCTGGGTTTGTCTGTACAAATACTGAGTGTTGTCCAAGAACATAAAAGAAGCAGTTCAGCATTAAAAGAGATATGAGCACTGTTCTTTCTGGGGAGAATATTGTGAAAGAAAATATTCTTCTTCAATAAAAATTAGAGGTGTGGATGGCCAGATGGTATTGATTTGCCCCTTTAGGATATGAACATTTATTTAATGATTCCATTCTAGTCTTCCTTTCTTTGGCCCACAGCTGTCCTCTGTCCTCTGATTAGGTAACATCTACCTTCTAACATTTACAATTGGTTTGAGTTTTGAGTTTGAATGATCTGATTATTTCCTTTTCCATGTTAGTTTAAGTCTCTCAGCATAATTTAGAGCTTTAATTCTGCACAGAAGCTGAGGCTGAGATGGGGGAAAAGGAGAGAAATTTTTTTGAGGTAGAAAGATCAGCTTGTCAGCAAATATTTCACATTTTTATCCTAATGCAAAATCAATTTCTCTGGCTGCTTATATTAGAAGAAGTGATGAGAGAAATCGAATGTTTCTTAGGTAAAAATATGAAGTGAGAACAAAGCCCCTAAATGAATTCAGTAAACTGAAAAAGTAATTCTGAAATTAATGACACCTAATTTTATAACTGAACATTCATGTACCTGAGGGTGAATTGGAAGTAGCTTTTGTCATAGGATGATCCTCAAATATAACAGTCCAGTTCTACACTCATGTGCTGAGGCATTAATCTGGAGTAATTCTGCTGAATAAAGTTTAGTCACTAGAGTGAGTGGTGAAAATATGACAGGGGTACAAGAAAGCGAACTGGCTATATGTTAGAGATCATACTATCTTTCCTCTTACACTATCTTTCCTCTTATATCCGTGTACTTGTGGAGAGCAGTAGTTTACCCACAGAGGGGTCTAGGAATCCAAGATATGTGTCCATTGCAAAGTTAACCACTGTATATGGCTGAGGAGGTATGTTTTAGTTCTTTCTCTAGGGATGTAACCTGTAATTATTTTTTCAGGTACTTCGGAGGAGATTTCTTTCCCCCTTCTGGCAAATACTGCATATTTGACCATATTTTTCCATTTTTTTTTTTTTCCCATGATAGAGGATTTGAAGTTCACTCAGGGGTCTCTGAGCAATGGGCTCATTTCATTCAGGAACAAGGATTCTGGCCACACACTAAGTTAATTCATGGCAAAGTTAAATCCATATTCTAACCTGCAAGAGACATGAAGTTAGAATTAAAAGTACTTCCCCAGAGTTTCTCTCTATCTTTTATGTGTGTTTGGAGTATAGGGTGAAGTCTAAGTCCGTCCTGGACCCTTGAAGAGACTGACTTTTGTTTTGCTTTTAAAATGTCAGGACCCATCTGTGCCTATGAATTTTGGCATTTAATTTAATATAATTCCATTATAGTCAACTCTGGCATAGCTGAGAACAGATTCTGATTCTCAATTGGTATAGAATACAGTAACACTGACAGAAGATGGAGAAAAAGCACCTTCTTCCTATAACTTTTTTTTTTTTAAATCAGTTTTGTATATGTTCTTTTTTCTTCTCCCATTTTTTACAGTGAGACCTCATGGAGGACTTCAGTGAAGAGAAAAAGTGCAGTTATTGGTTGGGCTTGGTATAAAGTACATTTTGAACTGCTTTGCTCAGTTGTCTGCATGTATGGGGCAGTAACCTGACAGTCATACCGAGAAATGGTACCAGCAGCATTGCATGTCTGCTGTGATTTTTTCCACCTATAGTTTAAATTCTTTCTGTGCATACTTTAGGTCTGAGCCCTTTTTTTTTACATCTGTTCTTTTGTCATTATGGATTCTGATGTCTTCCTCGAACACAATGGATTGTTTTAGAATGTTGACTGAAAAGAACCAATTCTTAAATTTTCTTGAGATTCACTAATGCAATCTTTCAGGTTCCTATTTCCTATTTATTTTGATTACTTTTTGTATGGTTTCACAATTTTTGATAATTTAAACATCTTGATTTTTAATGCTGAAATCTTACTTTGTGCCCATTATCTTGTCTCTTTCTTAGTTTAGGGAAATTATTGTAGTAATGGATTTTTTCCACAGCTCAATTTTACCCTAGAGAAGCAGGTTTTTAGTGGTGGTCAGCATGATGACTCTAGTTGAACAGCTCATAAGCTTCTCATCCTTCTGGTTGCTTTCCTTGAATATAAAATGGACCTCACAGAGCACGCAGCATGTAATTTCTAATAGCACAGAAGACCATTAAACATTTCTTGATAGGTACCTACACCTGGGGAGGAAGAATTCTGGCCACTGATATAGGTTAGGGGCAGACCTGCTAGAAAGCACTTCTGAGGAGAAGGAGCTGGGGGTCCTGTAGATAGGAAACTATTCATGAGCCAGGAATGTGCCCTTGTCACCAAGGGTGCCAATGGAATCCCGGGCTGCGTAGGGAAGAATGTGGCCAGTAGGTCGGCGGAGGTCATTCTCCGCCTCTACTCTGCACTGGTGAGGCCACAACTGGAATGCTGCACCCAGTTTGGAGCTCCCCAGTTCAAGAGAGGCAAGGAACTACTGGAGAGAGTCCAGTGTAGGGCAACAAAGATGATGAAGGGATTGGAGTATCTCCCTTATGAGGAAAGGCTGAGAGAGCTTGGGGCTTTTTAGCCTGGAGAAGAGAAGGCTGAGAGGAGACCTTATTAATGCTAATAAGTATCTGAAGGGTGGGTTGAAGGAGGATGGAGCCAGACTGTTTTCAGTGGTTCCCAGTGACAGGACAAGGGGCAACAGGTACAAGCTGGAACTTTCATTCAAAGGAAGGAAATTTCATTCAAATATGAGGAAAAACTTCTTTCTGGTGAGGGTGACAGCACTGGAACAGGCTGCCCAGTGAGGTTGTGGAGTCCCCTTCTCTTCAAGACCCATCTGGATGCAGTCTTGAGTAATGTGGTCTTGGCAATCCTGCTTTAGCAGGGGAGTTGGACTAGGTAGTCTCTAGAGGTCCCTTCCAACTCTGACAATTCCGTGAAATGTAGTGTGCAGCCAAGTGAATAATTAATGCTTCTGACAAGAAAGCTAAGAGCTTTATGAACTCCATCTCAGGAGCGACGGATAGATAACTCTTCAGGACTTTTAAGGAAGGCTTTGCATCTATAAGGTCTAAATGCATGTACAGTTTTGGCTGTGGAGCAAGATACATGAAAGATATATGAGTTCAGATCTGTAAGATGCTTATGCTCTGGTCTTAATGTAATACAATACTTTGTCCATGGCATCGTTTGCCTTGAGATCTAATCTCACCCTACATGCACTTCAAACTGTCCAAAATAATATACTTCAATGATTGTGGCTCTGAGCCTGAGCCAATAACCCATGCTCAGGAGTATACTGCCTGTGGTTAGAAGCTGCACCCACACAGCTACATATATTACAATTGGCTGCACATAAGCAGAACTGTCCAGAGAGCAGGTAGAATGTTGGCATGTGAGAGATCAGTTAGACACTCACTCACTTTAATTTAAGCATAACAGTAATTCCACTGAAGCAGTATACTGCAATGAACACATACTGTACCACCATGAATATGGGTTTTGAGTGTTTCACTAGAGTGGTCATAAAGAACACTGGACCCAACAGAGTCATTCTCCAGTGACTACCTCATTTTGTTTACATTGTCCTTGCTTCCCTTTGGTAAATAACTCAGTCAACCTTTTTGCAGGAAGTGGTTATTCAGCAAAAGGACAGGCAAAAATTTTATCAGTACTTGATTGCTAATTTACCTATCCAAATAAAGCCCCATTATTTCCTGTGTTACCAGGAATCTTGATCAGTCCTTGATCATCCTTTTTGCTGTTTCTTTTGTTGAGGTAGAAATGCTATAGGGAAAGTGTTCTTGTCATCCATTTTATTTCACCTTTTCTTACAGAGCAGAGGAGATAGGTCATCTTACTGCCCTTGAGTTGCCTACAATGTATGTGTGCAGTTTACTTAGATAGAGAGAATTGGAAGCATGAAGAAAATTAGTCATATATAGCATCCTGGGGAAGAGGGAGGGAAGAAGAAGGTATCCTCAATTTCCTCATCACTAGCAAATTGGCATCTGGTTTTGTCTGGACCCTTTGCAGGAGTGTTAAAACAAAAAAATTCATAAGTAACTTGCCTGTCATCGAATTTCTCTCTCTCTCCAGCCCCCCCTCCCCGTCCCGTCCTGCCCAGCCCCCTGCCAAAAAAGAACAAACCCCAAAACAAAACAAAACAAACCCCAAACCCACCAAACTCTGAAAAGGAATGTTTTTTTTTTCCTGGAATGAGTGTCCTCAGGACAGCTGATGGTTTTAGCAGTTTGCAGAAACAGAATAAAATGGAATGTTACTGAGAGGCAAGGAAGGTACAAAATGAGTTCTCTCAGTAGAGCAGTAAAATGCCAAATAATACTAATGTGCTTATATCTGCTGTCAGTTTTCAAGTTGTCTGTGCTTGCCAAATCATTTTGTGTAAAGCTGGCAGGATGTTTGATCAAATCTGCAAATTTAGATCTGCAATTTATCAAAAGAGTACATACAAACCCAGCAGATCTTTTTTGCCTGTAGACTAGAATCTTTAATTTGTTAGTAGTTTGTATTACTCCTATTTATACATACAGCTGACTTAAAAAACTGTATTCCATTGTTTGCTACTTTTACACAGCTGTGTGGTTAACTAAGTTGTATGAGTGGTGTAATGTAGAAAGATGGTAGTGTTGCAAGATCCAGTTGGTGCTGGCAATTACATGCTAGTTGCTTTCTCTACCCCTTTATTATTCCCAGTGATGGTGTTAAGCATATAGGTCTCAATGAGACCTTCAGGTGGACCTTGTAGCTATGATGAGTCTTTGAAAAAAACCCAGTAGGTTGGAAAGCAGAATATAAAAGAGTCTTATGCCAAAATCCATTTGGTATGACAGCATTTTGCCATCATCTCTAGCTCTGGTTCTTAAAAATACTATTGCATGCTGCTGAAAGCAAAGAGTAGGGGATGTCAGTACCTGTGTTAAGCTGACTCAGGTGTTTCTCTCGCCCACTGAGCCTGATGTACTGCTTTCTCTGTTCCTCCAGCACTGCCATGCTTTGACTATCAGGGACTTAGGAAAATGGTTTTATTGCTGCTTCTTGGCTTTCCAGAGATATCTCTGTGGAGTCTCTACCAGGATACTGTGAAAGCTTTGTAAGCTTTGATCCAGACTCATGAAAAGTCAGTAATGTTTTATTGCATGTTGTCTTTTGGAGATCCCTGGGGTACAGATGGACAGGAGCACAGAACTCTGTTTTCCTGCAGCTCAAATGCCACATGAAACTAAGTCATTAGGAGCAGGCAGGTATCAAACACATTTTCAAAAATCAATATACCGATTTATCTTTATGTGCTGCCATTGACACCTTAAAAGTATGTCAGATAAACACTGCCGACTTCAGATTGTATTATGCTTTGAAGCATAAACATAAAGTTAATATACAAATTTGGCTTCTGATTTTTCCAGTCTATTTTACTTTGTGTTAGACATGGAAACTGTATCATCTGTTTATCAGGTTCATCAGGCTTTGAACTAAATGAAAGGAAGATACATTCCTCAGCAAGATGCCTTCTAAGCCTGAGCCAGTTGCTTGACTCTTGGCACATCAAAGTAGAGTGCACCTACTCTGCTGCTCAGTTTTTTTTGCATGTTTCATTTCCATGTTTAAGTGGCTACCTAACATATCTTAACTTTAATAAATATGCAAAGAAACTGAAGTGTTTGAAAACTAGCAGTTAAACTTTTCCCTCACATTTTCAAGCCCCAATTCAGCTTGATCAACGTAGCAATTATGCCAGATATTTTGTTGGAATTTTGTGTTGATTCTTCCAGACTACATGTTGAATGTTGTGCTTAGAGGTGTATCAGCAACTATAGTGTACAAGCATCTATATGGGTAAATATTTGGTGCATGAATTTGTATCTGTCCATCAACAAAACAATTTGAATGTTTTATGTAGGTCTTGGTTCGTGATTAATTAACAGTGTTAGTACTGAAGTATTTTTCAGATATAGTTTTTGTGGCTTTGTGTAATCTCTTACTAGGTTACTGAGAATGATTCTAATCAGGAGAAACAGAAATTCTAAATGTTTCTGTATGCTTACACTAGAAGAGGTCAGATAGCAGGCAAAACTTGGAGCTGACTGTATGGTTTGTTTTTACTGGCAGGTAAGGTATATTAAGGGGAGTTGCAAGGACTTATTTTTAAGTGCAGTAAGATCATAAAATACTTCTGCAACTCTTGCTTTTCTGTCTGCCTGGAAGAGGAGGAGATATCTTCAGAATTTAACACTTCCAGAAAATGTACATCTTACTGAGATTTTTGGATGGAGTAGAAACAACCAGACCTGGTAGTGGTTTCTGTTTCTTTACTAGAATGCTCAGAAATCTGATAAAAATTGTGAAATTATTGAAGTTCCATTACCTGTACTTGGTAAAACTTTACTCTGTGGCATGCATATGTAGCTTTACTTTGCTAGTCTTTTATAATGCTTATGCTCTGTTTTGCTTTCTGACACTTCTTATCTGTAAACATATTTAATTCATAAAGCTTTCAAGAATATTCTTTGGAAAAACTACAGTGAATATTTTTGATGTGGTAAACTTTCACTGCATTATCAAGAAACTACACTTCTGATGATTTGGGGTGTAATTATTTTAGCATAGTACATGTTCTGCTTTCTCTTTCCTTTCTCCTCAGTGTATTTGGGCATGTTTTTGTACCTTGGGATGAAGAAGTTATTGCTACTTAAATGCCAAAAGACTCTTTAAACCTGAAGTTGGAAAATATTGGAGTATCATCTCTTCATGACTTTCTAGTCTTCTATCAACAGATCCCTAGTCAGCTGCAGAGTTTACACACTCTAAATTTCCTCAGATCTGTAGAGCCCAATCCCTAACTACACTCACTCTACTGAGTGCCTTAAAATTCCCTGCTCTGCAGGAAAAACACTAGCAGTGTTTTCCCCAATGTAATTGCAACTGACATGCTGCTAATAGATCTGGGAGCTGTTAGCCATAGGCACTCAAAGATCTCAGCCCTATGTCTGAAGGATATAATAAAACAAGCTTGTCAGTATCAGCAAAGTTTGGATAAGCACAGTTGTTCTTAACTGGCTTCTCAGTAATGCACAGGTTGGATTCACTCAGCTGTTGACTGGGGTGCAGGGGAAGCCATGAGAAGAGAAGAATCTCCCTGGAGTACAGAAACAGAGTAATGGAGTGAAGCTATGAGAAGAGAAGAATATCCCTGGAGTACAGAAACAGAGTAATGGAGTGAAGTCATGACTCTGAGGTCCTCTTTACTGACCTAAGCAGTTGCTACATTGACCACACTACATGTTGGTGAGGTTCTGTAGCAGTTTGTAGATCAGAGTAGCTAAACTGGGAGCTGGAAAACATAGCAAGAGGAAGATGTGGTGTGTTTATGTTCTCAAGGCACTTAAGCAAGCTATTCATGTTTAATTGTGCTCTTCTGTAACAAAATGTGTCCTTAAATTATTATTTTCAGATGTATGTTAATGCTCCATCTCTGATTCTTTATCTTTCCTTTAAATTTTTCTTTTAATTGAAAAGAGGTAATTTGCAAAGGAAATATTACAGGCTAATGATTTATTATGTATATGAAAAGCAGCAACAGTGTAAGAGATAAAGGAATCCTTTTAGTAGATCAAGAAAAGAAACAATGTGATAACTCACACATGAACTGGCTTCATCTTGCGACAGAAGCTGAGTTGGCTTATTTCACAAGTATCAAGATGGAAGTCTGGAAGTCTTATTTTTCAGGTAGTTCTGTTGCTGTGTGTTCACTGGGATGAAAACCAGGCATTTTGCATGAGTTAGGACAAAGTCATAGCAAAGTGACTTACACAGATGAGGACTGTGACTTGGAAGAAAAAGAGGAGGGAGAACAAGAGAGTGCCCGAAAGTGTTAAGGCCTTGTGTAAACTGCATTTTGAAAGGGTGGAGAAAGTGAGGGCTATGGGGTTGGTAAAGAAGGGCTGGAGGAAGAACAGATCCGTTGGCTTAAAAAAATCAAAACCTTATGTCTGATGGTATAAAGCAACCAGTAGGACAAAAGTAAGTATGCACTTCCTGTATGTTGAGGTTACCAGATAATTTCTTGGTTGTGTTGGTGGTTGAGAAGCTCAACGTGAGGTAGAAATGGTGTCCACAGCCCAGAAGGCCAACCACATCCTGGCCTGCATCAAAAGAAGCATGGCCAGCAGGTTGAGGGAGGTGATTCTGCCTGTCTACAATGATCCCGTGAGACCCCACCTGGTGTACTGCATCCAGCTTTGGAGTCGTCAGCACAAGACAGACGTGAACCTGTTGGAGCAAGTCCAGAGAAGGCTCACAAAGATGATCAGAGGGCTGGAGCGCCTCTCCTATGAGGACAGGCTGAGAGAGCTGGGGTTGTTCAGCCTGGAGAAGAGAAACCTTTGGGGAAACCTTATAGCAGCCTTCCAGTACCTGAAGGGGGTCTACAAGGAAGCTGGAGAGGGACTTTTTAGACGGGCATGTAGTCATGGGAGAAGGGGTGTTGGCTTTGAACTGGAAAAGAGTGGACTTAGATTAGGTATTGGGAATTTTTTTTTCACTATGAGAGTGCTGAGGGACTGGACCAGGTTTCCCAGGGAAGGAGTAGATGCCCCATCCCTGGGAGTGTTCAAGTCCAGGCTGGATGGAGCTTTGAGCAACCTTGTTTAGTGAGGTGTGTCTCTGTCCATGCCAGAGACATTGGAGCAGGGTGATCTTTAAGGTCCTTTCCAGACCAAACAATTCTATGATTGTTCTTTATACCTTCATTGCTTCTGTGCAGACAGTTTCTTATGAAACATGAATTAAGTGGAACTCTTTTTGACTAGCAGTAGCATAACTAAGAGCCACAATTAGCAATATTTTGGATAATTAGCTTCCACCATGCTAGACCATTCTGTGATTGCATTTAGAAGAGTGCTAACTAGTAAAATCCTTTCAAATCAACTGTAGGTGCATAAACGCTTTGTAGTCCCTTGGGAAATAATCATGAAAGTGTTTTTAAGATTTTATTAACATGCTTCAGTTCAGAAATGATTAAAAAATTATTCTTCCCTGTCTGGGTGGTACATCCACTTCTTGTCTGTCATCAAATAATTTGAGTTTGATTGCAGAAACACTTTTTGGAATCGCAATTCAGTCAGTGGACTACTTATGTTCTTAGTGTTATGGCTGCGCATAATTAATAGTAGGATCAGCACCTAGCATTATAAATCCTTTAATGCAGAACCATATTGTTATTTATCTGTCTACAGTATTTACAGTAGGGCTCAAATTGCTAATTCTTGTGTTTGCCTTGGAATGCACATATTGATATATTATGCATAACTGAGGAAATAAGACACTGAGGCTCAGATTCTAATTGTGTTTGAAATATCTATCTTCCATTTATTTTGATTACCTGAATAATTTAGCAGAAAGCCTCTGACTAAGAGGGAGTTGTACCAGGATCTCCTGTGTCCAAAGGGTACACTTTAATATTTGGATGGCTATTCCTACAAATAGCTGCAACAATTTAATTTCTGTAACAATTTAATTTCTGTAACACTTACATAAAGATATTTGTTCCTATATTTATCTGTTCTGTTGAATGTTAGTATTTCCAAACTTAAACCTATATAAATGGGGAATTTTAGGAATTTTAAAGGAAAACTACTTCACTGTTGCTTTTATTCCTCCCTGAAATAATTGCTCTGTGGCCTTTTTCTTGAAGAAATTATTTCTTTTACATTAATGTACAGGGAATTTGGCTATATGTTCCCTATGATACTGATGGGTGAGGATCTTTCTTAGTACAATTAAGGAATACAGAATAAGATTCTGAGTCTTTTACTTCGCAATCATTAAGTTCTCATGTCTAATCCAAAACTAAGTGCTCTAAACAGATTGTACCAAGGCATGTAGTATTGGAAAAAGACCTGGCATTCGAGTCACTCAGTAGGCAAGTTCTGTGCTTCTCTGTTCACAAAGGGCAGATATGACATTGTGATTTGGGCACTAGCTGAGAGGTGTTGTTAACAAGCATGCTAGCTAGTGAGTCTGGCCAGGCCTTATTTTACAGGTCCAAAAGAGCTATACATTAAGACCCTTCTAATGTTTTTTAATTATATATTCTCTTGTGACAGCCATTTTATTTAGAAGTTAAAGGTAATAGTCTTTTTCAAGTACTCCTTCCTTGTTTCCTCTGACCCTGTCATAACATATTGTATCAACTCTATTAGCCCATGAGATCTAGCAAACTGAAATTGTACTCCTTGTACCATCCTGGTTCTCCAACAAGGGATGGAGAAGACAATAAACACAGTAAAAATATCTAATGACATTGTCCATGGAGGATAAAGGATTATCTTTTAATGTTTTTTGAGAGTGACCTTCAGCTGGTAATTCTGCACTTTCAACCCTAAATTGAGCCCTGGCTGGAACCATGGACCAGGGGCTCCATTTTTAGAGTCAATAATCCACAGAGGAAAACTTTGCAGCCCATTGCCTTTGACAGCACTTTTCCAGCAACCCTCTAAATCTAACTCAGTGCTTTTTCTTTTTCTATATTTGATCAGCCCCTCAGGATTAGTGTTACGGTAGGCCATAAGACTCCAGCCACAGGCTTAGTGTTTCTTACAGTAGCATTCTTCAAGCAGTCCTTACTTGCACTTGGCAGCGCCTTTGCAGTCCTTTTAAGAGCCCTGCTCCAGTTCAGTGTTGCACTTCTGAACATTTCCCTGAACCTGTCCAGGGACTCTACTCCATCTAGGTCCTTGATATTCTTCAAATGAGAATGTGTCAATGTGACAAAGATCAAATCCTGTGTGGAATGATTTCTGTTTGTCTCAGCTTTTTTTAGTCCTCTGAAGCATTTCACTTTTATGTTTGATTTTTAGCCTTTAAACATTGCAGTGAATCCTGGGTAAAAAGTGACGTGGTCAAAGATGGAAAGGAAGTCTGAAGCAAAAGAAGCAGCTTAAATCTGAGACTTGGGTACCACCTCTAGCTAATATTAACTTTTCTTTCTCAAGGTCCTGTTAGCTTCTGGGTACATCACAATCTGTCTTGATACTGAGTCCACTGAATTATTGAAAACTGAAACTTATTAGATAATGACCAGAACCTTTTTAAGGATGCTTCAAGGGCTGGTGATTGTGAGACTTCTACCAGCTGCTTATAGAATATTTTGTCTGCCTCTTCATCCTGATTGGGTGGTCTAGAACAGACTGCCACCATGATAGAATAGAAAAGAAAAGAAAAGAAAAGAAAAGAAAAGAAAAGAAAAGAAAAGAAAAGAAAAGAAAAGAAATGCAAAAATCTGCCTTCTTGGCCTTGCCTCTGATTCTTACTCATAAACACTCAACCCTCTCATCACCATCATTAAGCTCTAGACAATCAAAACACTCCCTAACATAAATGACTACCCCAGCATCTATCCTTTCTTGCCTATCCCTTCTGAACAGACTGTAGCCATTGATAGCTACAGCCCAGTCATGGGATTTGTCCCACCAAGTTTCAGTAATGGCAACTATGTCATAGTTTTCCCGATGCACAATGGCTTCCAGCTCCTCCTGTTTGTTGCCTGTGCCACATGCATTGGTGTAGAGGTGCTTCAGCTGGGCTGTTGGCCATGCCACATTCTTAGGGAAACTACCCTTAATTCCTTTGAGGCACTTCCCCAGTGTTTTCCTGTTGACTCCTATTACCTCAGGAGCCCCTGGGTCATCTCTGCAAGACTTCAAGTATGCTGCAGTGTCTCAGACCACCAAGATGAGTGCCCTCATCCCTCTAACCTTGGTGTGTTATCCCACAGCTTGTCATTGGTAAGCCTGATGTTATCCTCATTGTCCTTCAAGCCTTGTTTAAAGCTCTGTCAATGAGCTACACTAGCTCATGAGCTAATACCCTCTTCCCCCTTTAAGAAAGGTGAATCCCATCTGATACCAGGAAGACTGGTACCATGTGGGCCATCCCATTATTGAAAAACACAAAATTGCATCAGGGACACTAGCCATGGAACCATGTAATCATAGTCTGGGTCCATCTGTTTCTTCATTTGTGTGAAGAAGGTATATTTTTCTTCTGTCTATGCTTCATGAACAGGCAAACAGAAAAAGCAGACATCAATTTCACCCCATGAATTAGTAACTAAAGGTAAAGAACACTTCTCTTCTGCATTGCAGAATATTATTTTGTGGAAAACGCAAGATGATTTACAAACTCCAGCCCCAACTTAGTTGCTACAAATTTTGTTGCTGTGGTGTAAACTAATTTCCCCTGGGGAAGTGCAGCACTAAATATTGACTGAATTAAATTATGGACACAGAGATTTGGTGAAAAGCAACTTCTAGCCAGAAGCTATGAGGTCGGTGAACTAACCTGATGATTGAGGCAATCTTTCTGTCAATGATACATTCTAGCAGCTTGACCTATGTTTATTTCCATATGTTGAGTATAAGTAAGTATATAAATGGAAGTAATGTTCTAATGAAATGCAATGAAGAAATATCTGGCATATTTTGATGCCTTTTTTACTTCTTGTTGTCTCTTTTAGCAGAGTCTTTGATTGTCCTTGGTCTTACTGCAAATTACTTAGTGGAGAAGGTATTCCCCTTTGTGAATTTTATTTTACCAGAAAAGTCAGAACACAGGTTTTTATGTATAAAATCAGACTGAACTTTGGAGAAGAAAGTGGGCAAAAGACTCTAGTGGAGTGTATGTTCTGGACCTCAGTTTGAAGACTCAAAGAGCACAGTGTTGCAATTTGATCTGGTGGTGGAATCCTTCACTTTGGCAAATGGAGAAGCTACTTGAAAGTAGTAGTGTATAAGGTAGCCTTGGAGCACTTGTTTATAGGATACCAATGCCTGCTCAAAAGAAAGAGCAGAAATTCATTTATACAGGAATATGATAATAGTATAGTATAGCAAAGGAATCTTCACTTAGCTGTATTATATTGGGTTTCATGGTTTGTGGTGGCTTTTGAGGTTTGCTTTTATAGCTTTTCCTTTTCATGAACTTTACTAACCATGTTTCTGGCATAATAAGCTATTTATCCATTTCAACTGATTCTACTTGCATACTGTGCAAAATCCAGTAATGATATATTTCTAGACAACTAATTTTCATAGTAAGGCCCAATCATGACTGTCATCTCCTAGAGATATTTTTGAAATACCATATTGGTAATTAACACTAGAAAATAAGCAGCAGTCTCAGGGGGAAACTAAGGAGTAATATTTATTTCTTCAGTGTTTACAAGTGAGAGTAGTAGGTATCAGTAGTGGTAATAGAGTGAAAAATTCTGGAATGGGAGGGTAAAGTAAGATAACAGGAAATAGCAAAATGCAAATAATAATCTAGCCAAAAGAGGTTATCAGAAGATTAATTAAATAGAGTGGTGAAAACTGAGCCTAGTTTTGTGGAATGCCTGGGGATTCGGGGATTCAGTAATTCAATTAATTGTACCATAGTAATTAAAACTTGGAGCCAGCTATAAAATTCTACTACCCAAAAGATCCATCTGGGGAATGGGGCAACTAAAATAATGGCAAATATGATCATACAGAGAACCTTACTCTCATCTGCAAAGCTGCCAAAGTAGCGGTTTTCACAAGTTAGCCCTGAAGCCCTTTATGAGAGTGAACACAGGAGGAAATTCTTTAAGCTATATAGTGAGCATTTGGAAAATTTCAAATGAATGCATGTATGAAAACTGAAGCAAAAATTAGTATTTCAATCTAGACCTGTTCCTATTATAATCCTACTACAAGTTTTTAAACCATGGGAACCTGTGTCACCCAACTTTTTCTCAAGTGCACTACATGTAACCTGTAAAGAATTACACAGCCATAAGATAGCCAAATTGTAACGAGCTGCCTAAGGAAACCCTTGCAAACTGAAGTTGTCGTGGTAGTTTCACTGCTGTGTAGGGGGAACTGCTCAATCTTAGTAGCAACAAGGTATGGTTGGAGTTAGTGTGTAACAGATATTAACAGATACTATTTAAATACCTAAGATTCAGTAGTCAAATTATACATCACACAGAGATAATACAGATTTGTCATTTTGATTTGGAATTGAAATCTGGTTTTCTGCCTTTTGGATATATAGAGTATTCCTGTTCTTTGGTGTTTTGTTTTGTTTTGTTTGTTTTTTTTTGTTGTTTGTTTGTTTATTTGTTTGTTTGTTTGTTTTTTTCCCCTTTTTATTCTAGTCTTACCTAGATTCTGCTTTTCTGCTTATATTCTTCATTAAACAGTCTTGTGCCTTGTGTGATACACATTTTAAATTATTTTTCTTATTATCTCTTAGTAGACTTTTTCCTCATGTATGCACAGTAATGTGAAACAGTCATGAACTGATTTATGAGCAGATAAGTTAGATGATGATTTGTTGAAAAAAATTGCTAATTCATAGAAGTCTGATCTGTTCTCACAGAAGAGAATTGAATGTAATAACATCCATTTTTCAGC
>VZTM01036518.1:11476-25186 GCA_013400555.1 Jacana jacana
GTGAAAATAAAGTTTGCTGTCCTCTCAGCTGTCTGGACAGCCTCCAACGTTGTTTGTGTGAACATCAGAGAGTATCTTTCTCAGTGTATTGCATCTAGAATGATTTTTTTTGAAGATTTTGATAAAACTATTACATCATCTGCCATATGTGATTAATTCCAAACTTTGTAGCCTTCTCCATCAGGTTTACTCAATTCAATAGTCCTACCAGGGACTTCAGGGCCGATCACCATGCCTCTGCTAAATGAGGGGCAGAAGGTTAATCTCCCTACACTGTGACCTACTGGACTGAAACTGTGCAAATGAGTTAGCCAGAAAAATTGCTTTTAGCTTCCCAATTGCTCACTGTTTGTTTCTTGCTACACATTCATTTTATTCTTTATAACATGAGTAACCTAACTAGTGGATGTATTTCCCATAATTCTGGAATGCATGTGGACCAAGCGTCTATCTCCCTCCTCCCTTTGCTGCCCTGGAAACAGAGGAGAGCTGGAGAGCACAACAGTGGATGTGTGTTAAATATGTTAGGGCTTGTTAGTATGGTGCCAATAGCAGCACAAGAGTTGGGTAAACTGCATTCACAATACAAACCAAGCACAAAAGAGGGAAGTTTGCACAGTTTCCCAGCAAAGAAAAGACTCACTGTATATCAATGTACAAACAAGCCTTTCCTTGTTTTCACTTGAAATGACATACTAGTCTGCATAATGCTTCAGTGGAAGACACTATATAATATTCTGGGATTTGATGTGTAGGAATGCAGTGATGATTAATGGCATCTTCTACTAGGAGAGCATGGTGTTATAGCAGTGCTGCCAATTCTTGCAATTACCTACAATAACTTCCCTTAAATCCTGAGCAGTATTTCATAAACGGAGAAAACCCAGTAAATGAATAGGTCTGTATTTGTACTATGATTGTTAGCCAGAGATGTTAAATAAGCTTCCTATGACTATTTTCTTTAACAACATTAATGCCTTGTCTTAATTACTTTGTCTTGTGGAGGTCAGACACAAACTGTTGTCTTTTTATGATTCAAATATTTTATGCTCTTAGATAGTATCAGATTACTAGTAATAAACAAAAAGTAGTGCCTCAAATCCTGCAAAATGTATTTTCACTTTTATCAGGAAACCACGACTTACATAGTGGAAAAAGAGTTGGGCTTTCCCATCCTCAAGGAGAGGAGTTTCTTATTTGCCTACTTCTAGTTTGGTACTATTATCCAACAAGCACTGTAACGTTGTGCAAAACCGACTCTTGACTTTTTTAATATTAGCAAATTTATGTGTAAATGATGCAAAATATCCTCTTTACCAAATGATTGAGTTTCTAATTTTTATAAGAAAATTCTAATTTTCTAATCCATTGTATGACAGGGCATAGTCCATGCGATGGTATCTCCTTAGATATATTTAATCCCTAGATATATTTTCTTTATATTTGAAAGTGTACATATTACTGTAATATATTTTTGTTTCAGCGGCCACTACTTATTTGGTCTCCTCTCTTCACTCAACCCTAACCTGTTAATCTTCTGACTGGCAAATATTTCCTACTGAAGTAGATGCACCAACTTTCTGCTGCTAAGTTTCTCAGCTTCTCTCTTGCTCTCTTTCTCTCTTTCCACAGAGGAATCTTTAGAATCCTATTCAGCAATACCATATTTAACCTGACATTAATAAAAAGGAAAGCCTATCATTAAATCCAATTCTTGTCAAAAAAAAAAAGGAGGAGAGAGAGGAGACTGAGAGAGAATGAAAGAAAGTATAAAAGAAAAAAAAAAAGAAACACTGACAAATAAGAAGAGAAAGAGAAAAAGGCTGTAAGTATTAAATTCAAAAATGCAAAAATAAAACAGTTAAGAACACATGAAAAGTGAAGTTAAACTATAAAGCTCTATTACACATATAATAGCATCCATCTTTTCTAAATGCCTGCAAGACAGTTGGTCAAGAGCATCAGCACACTAGATTAGTGTGTTTAGTACTGTGAAATATAATCTCCACCCAAAACTGTCTCTATTTATATGTCCTATGGCAGTAAGAGGTTCCCAGCCATTATGTGATAATGTTTTTTTGACTCTATAAACAGATTTAGCTGGAAACATTAGTCCTACTTTCTCCATGCTTTTGCATCTGGTGTTTTAAAGGTCTACATTTTAAATGGAAACTTATGATGTGTTCAGTCATTTCTGTTTATCTGAAGATTTTTTTCAAGGGACTTTGTGACACTCTGACCACGGGCATGCTTTGCTAGAAAGAAGGGATGAATTGCAGTGGTCCTGAGACTTCTCTATGCTACACCAGGGAAGATTAAGTGTAAAAGAAGTAGATTAAGCCACCCCTACATACATCATCGTTTCTGTGAAGGTGAAACTAGAACTCCATCAAAAAAAAATTGACTTTCCCAAAAGGCTGAAACCACCTGAGGCTACTCATTATTTCACCTTAAGTGGCCTGTTAATATGAGCATGTATTCACAGCAAGGAGACAGAAACCTCTCTTCCTCTCTTTCTGCTTTCCTCCTTATTACTGAAGCTAAGGTTTATTTTTAACTGTATCTAAAAAGTAAATTACTCTTCCATATTAGCAGATTAATCCTCCTCGCCTACAACAGGAGTGCGTGGTTGTCTGTTCCAAGCAGCCATATGGCTGCTGAAGAGCCATGTGGATAAAGTCTAGTTTCTGCTTCTGTCTTCCTTGCATAAATCAGGAAGCCAACCCACCCCTCCACATCAAAAGGTCACAGCCAAAAAGAATAACAGGGAAACTCCTCCAAACTTGATGAAAAGCACCTAGAAACACAGGAAATGACACAGTGATCACAGTGATGAAATTAACAGCCTAGTAGCTGGGATTATTTTTCTCAATACTGCATTTTTAGGGTTTAATTAAATGCTTTCACTTTCTTCTCCTTTACACCCATTCTTTCCCCATTCAATTTGTTGGCTTCTCTCACAAGGGAAGCAATGTGTGCATTTTATATTCTAGGGCAAGAGGTGACTCCTGTGGTAGTTCAGCCTCGCTTCATGCATCAGACCAGAAAACTTCCTCTGATAGTTGTCTGCTTGCATACTAACCATGTTTAATCTGTACAGATACTGAAAGAAAGGCCCTAGTGTTATTTTCTTTGCATTTATCCATGTCTGTCTTCTTGTACCAGGAGGCTAGCAAGCTGCCCTAACGTGCATACCATTGCATGGGGGGTTTACCTTCCTTGTTGGGCTGCCAGTCCCGCACAACTACCTCCTGATCCCTCTCCCATGACACCAGGGACACAAAACAAATGTCCATGTGGTGGCAGGTAGTGGTCCTCTTGGTATGTCAACCTACATGCTTTCACAAGGCAAGTCTCGCAATTTGGTACCTTTGCTAGAAACAGACCAGGTAGTGAAACAATAGTGTGTAGGGTCATATTTAAATTTGGATCTCAATAAAATAGTCCAAGAGTTCTAGTTAGGGCAATAACTCATTCTAAACCACACCCCCAAAATATTCCAAATTTCTTTATGGGTTTATACCTAGGATGAATCACTTCACCACAGCTGCTGTTTCAACAACATTACATAAATAATGTTTTTAGGTGCCAGGAGGGAGACAAGGGTGATTTTTTCATATCTTGTTCCCTTTGATAAAATTACTAAATGAGGAATTTCTTCGTGCCCCTCCCTGAAGGAATTCTAGCTGACTGACACTTTTGAAACCTGCCATGGACTGCAAACTGTATTTATGTCTTGAATTCATCACTTGAAAGACTACTTTGACAGTAATGGTAAATGTCACCACATGCTTTGAATAGACAGTTCACCTTAATGCTTCAGGAAGAGAAGGTTAGGGAACACTTGCTTTTAAATGTTTTGAAGGAATTTGACATTTACTTCCTATGCTACAACATCTCAATATTTTCATGTCAGCCACAAAGGATGGGAAAGATTCAAGGTCACACGAAATAAGTACTTTATTAACTAAGGAAGAAAAAGGGGTTTCTCCTTAAAATGTGTAGTGATTAGTAAGTTTATGTGAATCATAAATCTTTGGAAAAAGTTTTCAAAATGGTTATTGCGATGGTACAGTGTGCGAGTCTTAATGAGAAATATCTAAAACTCTATGTTTTTTAACATCCACAATAAATATAATGATTTGTATCAGTTTTCAAGTCCTATGTAAATCAAATAGTTTTAAATGATGAGGAGTTAACAGAAATTAAACTTTTTAGAACTAATGATAAATATATGTTTTTTAAGATAGGTTTATGATTTTCAGGTTTGCTAATATAACTTTGTTTATAATTAGCTCTGTAACATAGGAACAAACCAGAAGAAAACACCCACCACCACCACCCCCCCTCCAAAATAAAAATGTTTTCTGATGGTTAAATAATTGAATAATATCGTCTTTTATAAATTCAGTTTCCATCCTTTCACTGTCAAGAGGTATTCTAGTAACTGGACTAAAGGTAATCGGTTTGCTGGTGGCTGAGCATGATGTTAGTGGAATGAAAGGATCTTAGGAGAGCATTCTGCACTGGGAGACCCCTGTGGCTCATTTCTCTCTCCTTTGCTTTGTGTTTTCCAATCTTACCTCCCAGCAGAGCAATCAAACTGGTGCTATAATTAGGAGAGGTAACAATGATATATCTTCTATTTCACACTGTCCAGAATCAACATTTTAGAGGTTTAGAGCAAATGGGTGAATTGCATCTCTCTCTACACGTGCAGGAAGTTCACATACAGGTTAAAGGTAGTTCATAGAACAAGCATTTGCCAATGTATGCAAAAAGTGCACTTGTAGAGAGTGTCTTTGACCTTAGTTTGGGACAGACTTGCCTCTCGCTTTCTTCTAACAAAGACTTTGAGAAATTTATTAATGACATATTAAACACCCAAACTACTATACATTCTATACATTTTTTTACATGTTTTTTCACTATCCCATATTTTTGTTAGATCAAAAGCCAAAGCAAAAGTAAAATCTGAACTGATAATTTTTTCTATTCTTATATACCATTGTTTCAGTGATGGTGATAAACCACTAGAACAAACTATTTGGCAAAATCCACTTGTCCATTGGTAGAAGTCTTAGAATCATGGCTGGATCCTGAAAAATACCTGCTAGGAGATGGCAAGATATCCAGCTTCAAACAGGCATAATTTGATGAATGTTTCTGAACTATGTTAAACAAGAATTGGACTAACTGAGCTCACAGTCTCCCTAGATTTCAAAATCTTAAAATGAGGTTTCGTTTTACCCTCATCTAGACACTGACACTGAAGAAGTCTATGCTGGAGGTAGTTGCCTAGGCTCCCTTTATAACTGTCAGAAGATGAATAAGCACCTCTAGGTCATGATTCATCTCACCCTAATGTAGACATCTGAAACGGTGCTTATTTTTCTCCACCAAGTATAAAAAGAGTCTAGACGGGTAGCTCAGACATAAATGTGACATTATATACATCTGAAGTTAGGCAAAATGAAATGAAACCATAGATCCAGATGTCTTGCAACTACGAATCCAGTGAACAGTCTTTAGAAAACACTAAAAAGAAGCCTATGATGAACATTTTGTGTATAACAACCACTTTGTTTTATATCTAGTATCTGACAGCCTTTCTGAGGTAGTGTGTATGGGAGCTCAACTTTCAGCCCTGTGGTCCAGGGGGAATATTACTTGCTCTGTATCGTAGGCAGCTATAACTCTGAGGCAGATATTTTCCTTGCAGGGGAATGGAGTATTCAGATATTTTCTAGCTTAACACTTGTGTTTCTTCCCTTCTCTGTATCTCTCCATCACTTTCTTTATGTGAAAATATGCATATAGCAGTCTGAACATGTTCAGTTGTTTAGAAAGTGAGACAAAATCCTGGAAGTCACAAGTCTTTAAACAGGTAAAGGTCAACGATAAATGAATGAAGACGTTTGATTTTTGTCATACAGTTCTTTCCCAGAGATGTAATGTTGGCATAGACAAGCACACATGAACACTTCTGGGCATCTGTCTTCCGTTGTCTTGTTGGCTGCTGTATCTGTGAAGACTGCAAGAAGAACTGAACATCCCCAGAAAGTACTTGAACTGCCACTGAAGAGAGAAGATAATTAAATGACTACACAGCACTGAGGACAGCTGCTGAAGCAATGGAGTAGCTTTTGGGCTGGGGCCAGGGGTGCTCAGCAATGACAAGCTTCCTGGAAAGGAACCCTAGCACCCACTTGGCAAAGCTGCAGAGAGCTTCACTCTGCTGAGACCATGTGCCCTTCATTCCAGATGTGTCCTAGATGCCATCCTCAGTCCATAATGTGCGTGTATAGACATCTACACACTATCTACATGTGTGCCCTATGAACAATGTATATATAGAGTATATACACACAGGGTATATATACTCACTATAAAGTGTA
The DNA here is from genome assembly GCA_013400555.1 of Jacana jacana. Classification (NCBI taxonomy): domain Eukaryota; kingdom Metazoa; phylum Chordata; class Aves; order Charadriiformes; family Jacanidae; genus Jacana; species Jacana jacana. The sequence continues at coordinate 17,875 of VZTM01036518.1, forward strand.
TATACAATCTATATAAAATACAGCATAAATACTCTATACAGTACATATAACATACAGCATAAATACTCTATACAGTACATATGTTATATAGCATACATACTATACACATTCACTATGGTATATATACTACCTGCATATACTGTGTATCTCTGATACTCTATGTCCTGAGGAGAAGCTCAACACATGCTGGCAGAGCGCACTGGGAGCCAAAAAAGCCAACTGCATCTTTGGCTGCATCAAAAGAAGTGTGGCCAGAAGGTTGAGGGAGGTGATTCCACCCTCTACTCTGCTCTTGTGATATCCTATATGGACTACTGCGTTCAGCATTGGAGCCCCCAGCATAAGAAATACACGGACGGGATGGAGAGTGTCCAGAGGAGGGCCACAAAGATGATCAGACGGTTAGAGCACCTCTCCTATGAAGACAAGCTGAGGGAGTTGGGGTTGTTCAGCCTGTAGAAGGGAAGCCTCTGGGTACATGCCTCATGGCAGCCTTCCAGTAACTGAAGGGGGCTTACAAGAAAGCTGGAGAGAAACTTTTTACAAGGTCATGTAGTAATAAGATGAGGGGTAGTGGCTTCAAACTGTAAGAGGGTAGATTTAGATTGGATATCAGGAAGAAATTTTTCACTATGAGAATGGTGAGCTACTGGAACAGGTTGCCTAGAGAAGTTGTAGGTGCCCCTTTCCTGGAAGTGGGATCAAGATCAGGCTGGATGAAGCTTTGAGCAATGTGGTCTAGAAGATGTCCCTTTCTGTGGCAGGGGGGTTCAAACTAGGCAGTCTTTAAGGTCCCTTCCAACCCAACTGATTCCATGATTCTATGATACGCACTATATGCATACACATATTTACAAACCATATGTGTATATGCATATATACCCACTATGTACACATATACGTGGTTTATAGAATCATCATAGAATAGTATATAATAGTATAATATATATAGTATATACACACACATTATATACACTATATGCCATATGTATATTTTGTGTATAGAGTACTGCTATATTCAGTATATATATGTACTATTATTGCACATATAGCATATATATATATACTATCACTGTATATACACTATTACCATATGTACTGTATTAATTTTTATATATACATGCATATATACCTTATAATAATGTGTATTGAGCAACCTGGTCTGGTAGTAGCTCTTCCTAGATGTGGCAGGAGGTTGGAACTAGACGATCTTTAAGGTTGCTTACAACCCAAACCATTCTGTGAGCCTATGATATAGTATATATACATTAAATGTACTGTATATACATACTATGTGTATATATGTACAATATGTATATACAATGTGTATATAGGTATATACTATACACATACACAATGTGTGTACTATATGTATATACATAGTACGTGTATATATACAGACACAGGTGATTGACCTGACAATTACCAGCTGTCAGGGACACCAGAGGGCTGGAGTGCCTGGGCTGGAGTGCCTCACAGTGCGATTAACAGTGTTGTTAACTGCTCAGGCTGGAGGTTGCTGGTATTGATGGTCTCGCTTTAAGTAACAGTGCAAGTGCAGGCTGAGAGCCTTTTCACTCAGAAACAAGGACTCTGAAATTTGGACATTCAGCGTTTCTTTGTAGACTAGCGTGGAAAGCTAGAAAGCAAAATTGCTGCCAGTCCTCCGGCACTATCACTAGTCTGATGGTGACCTTATTACAGCTGTTCTGGCCTAGGTCTAACCTTGGCAGTAAAGTTGGGAGGGCGTAGAAGGGTAAAGGTCCTGGACATGGCCATTGGCAGGGAATTTTTTCATCTTCCCTGCTAAAATGCTGCTCTGAACAGGAGTTTGGGATTTTGGGTGGCACTCTATGAAACTCCACAATCCCTTTGGGGTGAGCACAAAGGCCATAAGGATGACTGATCTCACGAAGATAACTCCTCCAGCTTCTGGATGTATTTCTTCTGGTGCTCTCTGGGGAAGCAAGCAGCTTTCTGACAGCCAGGCCACTTCAGAGTCACAGTGATAACCTGTGGTCCTCTAAGCAAATGTAACACTGACTTGATATCTGAGCAGAGGTGCTTTAATGAAAGGAAATTTTCCATCTTATTTTGTGGATGCTAGATGGCAGTATTGCATTTCTTAAAGAATTAAAGTTTAGTTAATGGAAAATAGGAAGAATACCAGCACTCTGAAGCTCTGAAGAGCAGAATGTTGTCAGTAATAAAAGCTCACATATACTAAATGGTCATATAATTAAAATATTATGTTTACTAAGGGGTTGCTTGGAACAGAAGATACATTATACTTTATTCTTGGCCACATACATCTTTACTGCTCGTGTGAGTTAACAGTTGATAACAGCACTGCTCATATTTTATAGGTCTTCAGGATTTGGCTCATGGTATAAGTCACTTTCTTGTGATTTATAGCACTCATGTGGAGCAGCACTCTTGCAAAAGGGGTGAGTGAACCTCACTCCATTGACACAAGGATTTAAATTTTCTGTGATTTTATCATAACTGAAAGAGGCAAACTTGGTTATCTCAGTTCATGGATAAGCGTCCAAATCATTGATTTCTTGATCCAGAAAAGCGCTTGAACAAGTATTTAGCTCTAAGCAGGGCTAAGTTCATGGCTTTGATAAGATTACTTATATGGTTAAAGTCTGACAGACAATTAAAGCCCCTTGTGGATCAGGACCTAAAGCAATCATTGCAATTTGTCAGTCTTTGTAGAGAAGCCAAAGGGTGCGTAACTTTGTGGAGAAAGTTGCCCTCCTCACCTTGGTGTCTACAGTGGCTTCAAGTTAGGACTGATACTGCATGATAACTTGGTAATGCAACTAGACTCTCAGCTGTGTCCCCTGTATAAGAGAACCACTTTTAAAGGTATGAATACTATGGTTTCATTAGGCAAGATGCTCCTGAAAAAGAACTTGAGCCCTCATGTGGGTCTGTTTAGCCTCAGTGGTGGGGCTCAGGCAGAGGGCTGGCAATTACAGGACCCATCACAGTTGGTTTCCAAGCTTTGAAGAACAGCAGCAGTGGAAAAGGAGCTACTGAGCAAAAAAAAAAAAAAAGATTTTGGCACAGTTGGGGATAGAAGACATTGGGTTGCTTCAGGGTAGGCAGCTCAATCTGATGGGGTTCTCTAGCTGGAGACTGGTGTTAAGTGATAGTTTTGGATCCTGATCCTAGTCTCAGGTGTTGTGAAGCTGCACATCTGCCTAAACAAACAAAGAGGAAAGATCAAAAGGAGCTGAGAGATGCCAAGGGGGTAGAAAAATCACTGGAATATCAAAGTCTGAAGATGGAAGGCTGAGTTTTCATGGGGGTGTTTGCCTTGAAAGACGAGGTAGTGGGGGAGTTACTGTTTGCATCTATTAGATTTTATTGCAATATTTTGGAGGTGATGAACTCTGACAAAAGGTGGAAAGGTGAATGATCTCTGTCTTGCAAAGAGCAAAATTTCTTTTTGCTGTGGTTCAAGGAGGTGTGCCTGGGAATGGTGATGTAGAAGGATGTGGAAACTGAAACAGCAAATGGGTTATGAGGCTCGTAAATTTGGTTTTCCCCAGGAAACTGGTTCCTCTGAATGTTCAGTTGAAAAAATTGAGGGGAGTCATAACTTCTTTCAGTTAAAATATAAAATGAACTAATGTTATACAATTTTGTGAGTTTTTATTCTGTGGGTGTAATGAGTCCATTTCAACTGTAGGATTTTTCCAATGCTTCATTATCTCTTGTTGCAGCAGGACCACATAGGTAGATGTAGACTACAGCTGTAAGCCACAGTTTAACCAGACATAAAATAGAAAAAAACTCCATGAAAAAAGGTTATTTTTCTAAGAACAAGACTGTAAAATCAGGCCTAAATGTGAAATGTGTTCTATAACTTAGTCTTTGCTGAGTACAGAGGCAGTTTATGTTATTAAAGTCAGACTCTAATCCTGTGATGGGAATGTTGTTTTTATACACTGTTCCGGTGTAAATGAATAGTAATTAAAGCAGTAGCCTGGTTGGAATATTGATGTTCTGTTTGTCACCATACCACTGTTCTATGGTTAGTGTCAAATGAGAGTTGATCAGTTTTATGTACAGTCATTGCAACAGGTTTATAAAATAAAACTCCATACAATTCTTGTGCAGATCTCATTTTTGGAACAGTTTAATCTCTGATAGCATTAGTACTGGAATCACTACTGGAATTGATCATGCTTACTCTGGTCTGGCTTTATTTCAATTTCCATTTTTTCCTTACAATGGAATATTTTAACATTTGTTGAAACTCCAAAAACTTCCAACTTTCCATTTGAAAATTGATTGAAGCAACATAGTTTATCTTCAGTACAAGCTGAATTTAAGTATCTCAAAGTTCATGTTTCAGGGCTGCTTTGATGTCTCCTAAGTGCTACCCTTCAGCTAACCCCTGCTCCATTCTTCCATCTGAGCAAAGCTGGACTTAGCTCTGTATAGCTTATGTGCTTCTTGTTCTTCCTGTTGTAGGACTTGCCTCATTCACTGAAATTGTTCCATCTTATAACACTTATTAGGTGGAGTAAATTACTGTGTTTAGTTCTTTGGTGAAATTTTTCATTTTTTGAGATGGAAGAAAGCAGACATACATTTTGCAAAACGTCACATATCTGAAAACCTGAAACTATTTTGTTAGAAAACACTTAACCTGATAAAACATTCCCCTTAAGGCCTAAGACCTCATTGAACTTAATTAAACATTAAAAGCTTCCAGTGCATTGCTCTTTGTTGTAAAACCAGAATCTCTCTAGTTGTAGTCTGCCATTGGCAAGTTTTTCAATGGTATCTTCTCATTAAAAAGTATTGATTAATACTAAAGATGCTTGACTGTATTTTCTATCAACACAATGTTATTAGGAAGGTGTCTAGTTAAAATAACATTCACACCCAGGGCTACTTCAGTTCATATGCTTTGCCAATCAGGAAAACACTATTTTTCACATACGTTTTAATATTTTTTGCATCTAGAGTGCAAGTCTGTACAACGCACATCTCCAGTTTCTTTAGCCTGCGCAGAAGCATGCAAAATCTGCAGGCATACTTGTGGAAGTGTCACACAAGTTTTCAGACCTGAATCTGTTGCATGATTCAGATTGATTGATTCCCCACCATAAGATGTGAAATAGGCGTGTCTCTGATATGGCTTATGGATTTCTAATATAGTCCAAACACACAGTAGTTATTTCTTTGAGTCTAAACAGGAAGAATATCAGAAAAAGCATTTTTATTGTGAAGGTGACCAAGCACTGGCACAGGTTGCCCAAGGAGGTTGTGGAATCACCATCCTTAAAGATACTCAAAAGCCATCTGGACACAGTCCTGGACAATCAGCTCTATTTGGCCTTGCTTGAACATGGAGTTCAGACAAGAACCTCCAGAGGTCTCTCCCAACTTCAACCAGGCTGTGGTACTGTTATACCCATGTGAGCATGGTGCAGGGAAGGAAGAGAAGGCAAGGGAGAATTGGTGAGAAAGGGGGATAATGGGAAACTATTTTTTATTTCATTAGCCTTTGTGAATATTCTGATTATAAAGACTAGCTAGCAAAGTGGTGCACTAAGTCTTAATAACGTGAACTACAGGGCCACTGGGTCTTTGCTAATACTAATGGAAGCCAATTTTCCCAGTTGGACAAATTGAAGATGATCTGTCCTTGGGCGTCTATTAGAGAACTACTATCAGTGGACTTTCCAACAGTACGAAAGTTTCTCCAAGATTTTGAAGGCTTACCAAAATCCTATGACTCTGTTGTTTCCCTATAAACAGTATTTTCCATCTGTGATTTTATTTTTGGTGGTGCCAGTGGGGCTGAAGGGAGAAAGGTTGTCTAAATGTTTTCTCTGCCTTCCCCCTTGCTCCTTTTTCTTTCAAGAAATTGATAGGATGACTCATTTCCTATTCTATGACTTGTTCTCTTGGGCTGCGTTGAAGCTTCAGAAACCTGGCCAATGAATCCTGTAGCTTCCTTCCAGCTTGCATGCCCAGGTTTCCTACTTGCAGGTGGTGGACATGGTGAGCAAATATTTCTCACTGCAATAGGGAACAGGGATGAGGTTGGAGCATGAGCATGGGCAGGAAATTTGGGAAGCACTCCGGGGTCACAGCTGCATCCCTGCACATTCATTCCTTCCTGCAGTAATTCAGAGCTCATGTTTCTGAATTGACTATGTGGACAATTCTTCCATTCCCATGCTGACACTTAGATCACAAAACATTCGATTTTATATGCTCTTGATCATCATAGGTAGAAAGGCAGTTCCCAATGTTTTTGCTCTCTGTATTTTTTATTTCTTTTTAACTGATGGCATGATTATCATCAGATATAGCCACAACAGTGCAGAATTAAACTAGGGTCTTACCATTGTAATTTCGTCAACTGTCAGCATCTTATCTTGATATTTTGTTTACTTTGGTGCAGTGTGCCTTTTGAATAGTTCTAAAACGGAGTTTTACTCTTGTGTAAAACAATCCTAGTGGTTTTTAAAGTATGAGGAATTTCTTAGCCTGAGCTTGGTATGAGGAATAAAGGTCTTGTGGGGGATACGCAAGTGGTTTTCTTCCTTCTCCCACTCTCACTTTCAATTTTTGACAATTATTTTTTTTTGGTGTTCAGAAAATCTGGAGCGAGCTTCCTCTATTCTTCCCCACAGTCCTGCTTTTCTTTAAGGAAAGCATTATTTTTATTCTACAAACAAACAAACAAATAAACAAACAAGTAAGTTGCAGTAGCTTTGTAAAGAGATATTAAAAAACCAAAAGGGATAAACCAAAAAGGATTAAACTATTCTTTCTCTGGCACTTATTTATTCAGTTATTTATTTTATTTCCTTTCCCCTGCTCACTAAAGCACATTTTCTGGCAAATAAGAATCTGTGTTACTTCATTGTGACTCTTGTATCAAAATGATGCTGTATGATACCAACACCTGACTATTCTACTTGCACTGCTAGAACACCCTATTATCTAATTAATTTTTTTAATCTACTGAGATTACAGTTTCAGTAAAGGCAACCACACAAACATATTTCTACTGGATTTTGTGACAATACCCTGATTCTGGCATTGCAAGTGTTTAACAAAATGTTACTTATACTAATTTTATCCAGCTTCCAAACTTCTGTTTTTGCTTTCTTGTCTGAAAAGGGTGAAACAGTTAACAGTTAACTCCTGAGCTTTGAAACTTAAATTTTATTTTTTAACCCTGAATAGAAGGATGTTCTGAATTTAAAATTTCTAGTTGACATCTGGCTCATTGGTTCGTTGCTGATGTTTACTTTTTTATCCCCCCCCC